>JAMPIV010010003.1:0-112500 GCA_024509875.1 Oreohelix idahoensis
GTCTGTGAAGCGTTACTCTTAGGTCATCCAGTTCAGCATTACTTTGACTTTTCAGCGTTGTAATCACTGACAGCGCATGGAATAAACATATAGACAATTTAGTAGAAAGTTGTAGGGGACCCCTAAATATACTAAGGATAGTAAAAGGTAATGGATGGGGAGTAGTATACAATGCGCAAAACGGTTAGCATTCAGGAGGCGCGGCATGACTTTTATATAAGGAAATACTCCGGATCGATTGCGCAGGAGGCGCGTCAGGCGTTGGAGCGTGACTTTTTATATAGTAATATATATTAGCCGGGGTGACCTCCTCTGACGATCAGCTTGCGTCCTGTGGTGGCGCGTGACTTTTATATAAGGAAATGTGGTGGCGCATGCCTTTTTATATAAGGAAATGTGGTGGCGCGGTGTGGTGGCACGTGACTTTTATATAAGGAAATGTGGTGGCGCATTGTGGTGTCAGGGCATGACTTGTTATGTAGCAAGATATAAGTTCGATAATAGCGTGTTGTTGTTTGTTTATGTTTACAATATGTAGACGATATATATATTACAACAGTTATACATATATTACAAAACAGTTAGACATATATAGACATATTGGGGACGTTGGTTTAAAAAAAAGAGGCATTGTAGAAATTCAAATTCTATTAGTTGGTATAAGAGTATATGAGTAAAAGGGGAGAGATGGGGAAAATGTAACTAACACGAAACATCTTTTTTCTATTGGCATAACTAACGCAGACTGACCAATGGACTACGAGGAACATAGTTTGTTTGGAATTGTTTTGTTTTTTCAAACTAAATTCAAAAAATTGTAGTAGTGCATGCTTTCATTGGTCGGCTCTAATAGATATTGGCAAGAGGCATAGTGGTCTCGTGGCCATTTGATTAAAAAATTTTATTCAAACAACTACGTTGAGATCAGATGTGATAACTTGTAAAATTAAATACTAATTCACTATCTGGACGGGGGCAGAGCAAAACTGAGGTCATATTCTTTGCCAGTCAACGTTATTTGTGACATATTTCTTTGAACTAGTGGTAAGAATGCTTTATGTATTTACATGCTTGATTAAAACTGAAAAAGTCAGATACTGCTGTGGAAAAGTGAAGGACATGCCGGAAGCAAACATTATTGAGTCCTCACATTGAACTGTATTTGACTGTTGCATATTATTATGATTTTGTATTAATAGTTTGTATTGGAAATGTTAGGAAGCCTCTGTGTTCTATGAACACTTTTCAACATGCCTAGAGCGTTTATAAGTTAGAAAAGAAAAGGAAAAAAAATCATATAAAAGGAGATGTGGTTACTCCACGTTATTGCATTGAAGCAAACTATGTAAAAGTACAGTGGCGTATCTGCCATAGGGACCTGTGGTGTGGTCACAGAAGGGTGTGAGTCATAAATTAGGGGCTGATGCACATGAATGCACAAGAGGCTGACCCCATACCGTCATGTATATATAGGGATAAGAAGTTGTGATCAGGTTGAAAAGGCCAGGATGTCTTTTTATTGCAGAGTTTTTATTTCCTGTTACCATCCGATGACAGGAAACCTGATGAGTGGTGATACAGAGTAAATATTATCAAAGGGGAGTGATCTTGAAAATGTTAAGCGAATAGATTCGATTACGGGTTACGTTGCTTGGTTAAGCTGATGTTAAGTTAAAATTGTATTAGGGGAATTCCCTCGTGTGATCGAGAAGTTTCCAAGTGGCGAACACTGGTCAGTTCAAATCGCGGAGATGTTTTTTCTCTGAACTGTCTTGAGCTGTGAGTAAGCTCGTGTGACTAGCCCATGCAATTATCGAGACTGAGTTGTGTTTTTTAAACAACCGAGTCTCGTGTCTTTTTTGGCGGGTCTAGTGTGTGAACTAAGAGCATTCTGTTTTTGGGTACCGACGGGAGAGGTCGGTCCTACAGTGTGTGTTTTGAGTATGCCTGCGCAGTGCAAAAGTTATAGAGGCCATTATTTGTGTAGGCCTATAATTCCTGAGTTTATTGGAGAATTGTGTTTGTGAGTATTTTTGAAGAGGTAAGGATCCAGGACTTATGTTTGACTATATAAATGTCAAGATGAGTGAAGGCGAGATTACTGCAGACTGCCAGGGAGTGCAGTCTTGCGAGAAATTGCCGCGAGTATTCACTATTGATGTTAGAAGCATCGTTTGAGGCCATTTATTATTGTCAGCACGGCGAGGATGACCGTTTGCTGAGAGGATCCATAGTTATATTGGAGCGCCAATGTTGAGAGCGTCTTTGATGAAGCATATTTAAGGATGCCATTATTTATTACATTAGCACGGTGATGCCGACCGTTGCTGAGAGGATCTAGTGTTGATGTTGTAGAGCGCTAATGATTATGAGAAGTGGAGATGTGACTATAGTACTTTCTTGTTGTGAGTTATGTTTGACTATGTGTATTTCATATGAACGTATTGTGACAATAAACTATGTTATATGTCACCTGCAGTTCCACGACTTGTACGTGCGTATCTGTGGCGTGTGAATGTACCCACGCACACTCACTACAACATTTAACACGGTAGGAGAACAGTAGGCGTGACGGTAGTAACGCATGACCATAAATAGCCTGGGTGGCGGAAATCTAGGTCAACAAACAGATTGAATTCACTAATAGTATCTCGTGTGTAGCAGTGGTATGTTAGTCTTACAGAATTTGATATTTTGACATTCGCGTGATATAAGCATTATGTTCTGCTCTGTGTGGGCGTATGAACAGTGTAACCATTAAGGTAACACCCATCACCATTTATTCAATCTCCAAGACCAGTCATCAATTATAATATTTAATAATTTATCAGTAACTTTCAAAGTAATCGTCAACAGCATAAAAACTCACGGTAGAATATAACAGTAGAAGTATTTGTTATGGGACTATTATCAGTGGTGGTTTTCAGTCTAGAAGGAGCTAACACCTACGTATTCGCGTTTATGGGACTATTATCAAGTGGGTGTAAAGTCTCCATTATAAAGTTTAAGCTATCAGCTGATAGCCTGAAGGAGCTTAAGTGTGGGTGCTGATCTACATTGTCTCTACATTGATATACTGACTTATATTCGACCTACGAAGAATCCCAGGTGACAAGTTATCAGCTGGGACCTCTGACATTTCATCCTAAGAAACTAGTTTCTATCAAAATAACATTGAATTATATGGGGCTTGATGAAAACAACAGCTCCTCATAACAAATGACAATCACTAGCAACTATTAAAGTATTAGTCTGTGAATACACCTACAGGAACTCTATATTAACAATATATTCATAGGACCAAGAGTCCATATTTTTAGTTAAAGCATTATATGTAAATATATTTCCTCATTTTCAAAGACCTGGGGGTGGGGGGGGGGGGGGGGGGGGGCTGGGGGGGGGGGGGGGTGCGGGGGTGGGGAAATGGCCGACTTGTGTAAAAAGTTAATTTTGACGATTGACAGTGACAAAATTGAAAATCTAGACCATACTGAAACTGACCATAAAAATCATATGGTAGTATAGCTTAGAGTCCCCTGAGCAAAAATATGTTTTAAAAAATATGGTAGTCCAAGTATTATCCAAGTTATTGAGAAAATACTAAATGTCTACGAACGCTTGACCGGACAGACTGTTGTTCTTGCACGTTACGCATAACGTTATTGGGGACGCTATTTTAAAAAAAAAGAGGCATTGTAGAAATTCAAATTCTATTAGTTGGTATAAGAGTATAGGAGTAAAAGGGGAGAGGTAGGAAAAATGTAACTAACACGAAACATCTTTTTCTATTGGCATAACTAACGCAGACTGACCAATGGACTACGAGGAACATAGGTTGTTTGGAATTGTTTTGTTTTTTCAAACTAAATTCAAAAAGTTGTAGTAGTGCCTGCTTTCATTGGTCGGCTCTAATAGATATTGGCAAGAGGCATAGTGGTCTCGTGGCCATTTGATTAAAAAATTTTATTCAAACAACTACGTTGAGATCAGATGTGATAACTTGTAAAATTAAATACTAATTCACTATCTGGACGGGGCAGAGCAAAACTGAGGCCATATTCTTTGCCAGTCAACGTTATTTGTGACATATTTCTTTGAACTAGTGGTAAGAATGCTTTATGTATTTACATGCTTGATTAAAACTGAAAAAGTCAGATACTGCTGTGGAAAAGTGAAGGACATGCCGGAAGCAAACATTATTGAGTCCTCACATTGAACTGTATTTGACTGTTGCATATTATGATTTTGTATTAATAGTTTGTATTGGAAATGTTAGGAAGCCTCTGTGTTCTATGAACACTTTTCAACATGCCTAGAGCGTTTATAAGTTAGAAAAGAAAAGGAAAAAAAATCATGTAAAAGGAGATGTGGTTACTCCACGTTATTGCATTGAAGCAAACTATGTAAAAGTACAGTGGCGTATCTGCCATAGGGACCTGTGGTGTGGTCACAGAAGGGTGTGAGTCATAAATTAGGGGCTGATGCACATGAATGCACAAGAGGCTGACCCCATACCGTCATGTATATATAGGGATAAGAAGTTGTGATCAGATTGAAAAGGCCAGGGTGTCTTTTTATTGCAGAGTTTTTATTTCCTGTTACCATCCGGTGACAGGAAACCTGATGAGTGGGTGTAAAGTCTCCATTATAAAGTTTAAGCTGTCAGCTGATAGCCTGAAGGACCTTACGTGTGGGTGCTGATCTACATTGTCTCTACATTGATATACTGACTTATATTCGACCTACGAAGAATCCCAGGTGACAAGTTATCAGCTGGGACCTCTGACATTTCATCCTAAGAAACTAGTTCCTATCAAAATAACATTGAATTATATGGGGCTTGATGAAAAGAACAGCTCCTCATAACAAATGACAATCACTAGCAACTATTAAAGTATTAGTTTGTGAATACACCTACAGGAACTCTATATTAACAATATATTCATAGGACCAAGAGTCCATATTTTTAGTTAAAGCATTATATGTAAATATATTTCCTCATTTTCAAAGACCTGTCCAAAAGAAGTTGGCGGGACAGGCAGATTAAATTGTATAAAGAAAAAAACATTCAAATTTTGAAAAGAAAACTTTAACCACCGTCTTATTCATTTTATTTTAGTGAGTTAAAGTGTATTGTGTTGATGTACCATCATCTTCATTTCACCCCTAGACACTAGAGACATCATACACCAGCCACTAGAATCAAAATACGGACTGTGTGAGATCTAGGGACGTAGCGTTAGGTTCCCTGATCAATATATCATCATCATCATCATCATTCCTTTTATAGTCAGGGACCTACATGTGCTTGACCTCACACAGTTAACACAGACACAACTATCTTTCTTGTTAGGTATAACATCTTAACCTCCCCAGCAAAAATTACATTTGCTACAAATTGATGCAACGTATTTTCCAAATACAATGCAAAATCCGTACACGTGGAACTATATTACAGTGAGACAGGCCAATTTCCACATCACCCATAACAAAGTTACATCACTGTATAATATAATTATTATATTTTAACATTCAAATCCATGTTTGTGTCGAGAATTTTGACTTTTGTCCCTGCACTGGCGTGGTTATTTTCGTTTCTTGTCCCTCAAATAATGTTTTTATTTTCGTGTCTCTTCCCTAAAATGGAACATTTATTTTCGTATCTTGTCCTTGAAATGTGGTTAGGAATGTCTTGCGTGCGTTAATCCGGTAATTCGTGACACGTGTCCTTCAAAGGATCTTGAATAATTAGGTGTCGGAACGAGACAGGTGACACACGAAAGTAAGCAACGGGCGAGACGGAGTTTGGCTCCTGGATATGGAAAGGGGAAAAAAATTAAGCAATATACTGTGGCTTAAAAAAAAAAGAAGGTTTAAAGGTTACGGACACAAAATATCCCATGTTTCGAATGTTCAGACTATTTGCAATGCCTGTTGATGTGCGTTTAGATCTAACTTGTATGATATAAATTTGCAAGCTTAATGGCTGACTTTAATAAAAGAAAGTATTTGCATTTTGCTTGGTAATGTTGGCATCGAGGCTGCTTTCAATAAAAAGGGCGTGAATGAAAATATTCTTTCAATAGTTTTGATTGTAAAGTACAGGATTCGACTCTTTAACAAACTTGAAAAAAACTGGGTCACCGGTGTTGACTAATTTAATACTTCAAAAAATATGCCGGTCCCAAGCCCGGATGAAAAAGGAGGAGGGCGGCCTACATGGAGGCCGTAAGGAGGCAGCCCCTCCACCTGTTTGCTTTAAACTATGATTACGAGCAATATAAGAGAGACAACCGGACTGATTCTAAAGGCGACGAACTGGAACGGACTACGACTTATGGAACTTGGAACACAAGAAGTATAAATGGGAAAGAAGAGGAGCTGATGGAAGAGATGAGGAAAGCAAAATTAGAAATCCTGGCTATTACCGAAATAAAGAAAAAGGGACAAGGAGTCGTGGATCTCGATGGCAACACACTGTTATACAGTGGTGTACCCACATCTGAAAGAGCTAAAGGGGGCGTGGGTTGCATTGTGGCCAAAATCCAGAAAGATAGTATCAAGGGATGGAACTTTGTCTCGGAGCGCATTATGGTTGTAAAACTAAAAGAAGGAGAAACCATAGTCAACCTGGTCATAGTGTATGGGCCAAATGAGGATGAGAGAGCAGAGGTCAAGGAGGAATTCTTCGAGCTGCTTCAAAGGACAGTGGATGACTGCTTAGATGAAGTTATCATGCTCGGAGATTTTAATGCCAGAGCTGGAAATGACCAAGCTAGATGGGGTGGAGTTATCGGAAGATATGGAGAAGATACTCTCAATGACAATGGAAAGCGACTCCTTAGATTCTGCAGTGAGCAGAATCTGATCATCACAAACACAAAGTTCCCCCATAAGCGCATACATGCATACACTAGATGTGAACCAACCAAGAATGAGAAGTCAGTGATCGACTATGCCATTTTTAGGAGAAGCTCATTCAAATATATCCGGGATGCTAGAGTCTGGAGGGGGCCAGAGATTGGAAGTGATCACTACCTGCTAACAATCAAACGAACAACTGAAAGAGTTGCTCAGCCTAGGAACTGCCCAACAGCACGCAAGAAACCAAGTAAACGAGCAGGAGAAATGAGCATTAGGACCTACAAGCTGAGAGAGCCAGAAATTAAGACCAGATATCAGGGGCTTATTGCTGCAGCGGTGAGCAACACAGAAGAACGACCTGATGACTTGGAAACCCTCTGGAATAAATTCAAGGATATCATAAAGACAGCTGTAGCAGAAGCATGCGGTGAAGTCCGATTTGGGAACAAGAGAAAGAGGACACCTTGGTGGACAGAGGAAGTCAAAGAGAAAATAAGAGAGAAGAAAATGGCATGGAAACAATACTTAGGAGCTAGAAACACAACAGGACAGATGGAAAAATATAGAGAATATGTGACACTCAGAACAGAAGCAAAGAACAAGGTGCTAGCAGCAAAACAGAAGTCCTGGGAAGAATTTGGAGAAAAGCTAGAAAAAGATGCACAAGAAAACCAGAAATTGTTCTATAAGACCCTAAAGAACATGAGAAAGGAAAAACAATGCCCTCTCAAATTTATAAAGGACAAGCAAGGCAAATTGCTTACTGCCCGGAAGGAAGTAATGGAAAGATGGAAAGAATATTTCTCAGAACTCCTGGATGGTGAGCATGGTGAAGCATCAGAAATGATAACCACTAGCACAGAAGAGAAAACCAATGATGGTGAAGATGACATAAAGATGGAAGAACTGAAGGCAGCACTGGAGAAAATCAAGATGGGCAAAGCAGCAGGTCATGATGGTATAACACCAGAAGTGGTTAAGTACATGGGAGCATCAGGCGACCTATTACACTTAAGGGTTCTACAGGCAGCGTGGTACAACAAGACCATACCAAAGGATTGAGAGATTGCCATCATAACACCAATTTTCAAAAAGGGTGACAATCGACACTGTGGAAATTATAGAGGTATATCCCTTCTCAGTGTCCCTGGTAAAATCTACTCTAGAATCCTAGAGCAGAGACTCCGACGCCTAGCTGAGCCACAACTGGATCAGGTCCAGTGCGGATTCCGAGCGAACCGAAGTACTCAAGACCTAATCTTCACACTCAGACAGCTGATTGAAAAGGCCCTTGAGTATAAGAGTGAGATCCATCTTTGTTTCATAGATCTGGAAAAGGCGTTTGACAGGGTCCCTTGGAGCAAACTTTGGGATTGTTTGGCAAGGAAGAACATTCCAGCACCTCTGATTCATGCTATACAGAGCTTCTACAAGTCTTGCAGAAATTATGTGAGGACAGCAAACCATAAGTCAGAAGAGTTCAGGACCACCACTGGTGTAAGACAAGGTGATATCCTGTCACCTTACCTTTTCATACTCCTCATGGACGATGTCATTAAGGCATGTAAGGAGAGAACAAGAAAGTATTCAGTGGGGTACTGGAAGATGAGACAGGTCTGTATTTCGGAGCTGGCATTTGCTGATGATGTTGCCCTGATTGCTAAATCAGAGGCACATCTTTAATTCAACCTGCAAGTCTGGAAGGAAGAGCTGGAGAAGAGAGGGATGGTCATAAGCAGCTCTAAAACAAAATCCATGGTGATATCACGAGAAGAAAGAAGACATCAGACTAAGCTGGGAGAACAGGTCCTGGAGCAGGTCGACCACTTTAAATACCTCGGAGCTATTATTGACCGAAAGGGAGGCATCAAAGAAGAGTTGGCCACTCGAAAAGCAGCAGCTGGGAGACTTTTTCAGGCCATAAATCGAGGGTTCCTCAGCAAGAGAGAGGTTGGTAAGAAAACGAAGATGGCTGTATACCGCTCCACCTATGTCCTAGTCTTGACAGTTGGATGCGAGTCATGGGCAATGACTACAACCCACAAAAGCCAGATCCAAACCTCAGAAATGAGATATCTGAGGAAGGTGGTTGAAGTAACAAGAAGAGACATGGTACGCAACCAGACGATACGTCAAGGCCTTAAATCCCACCCCCTGCAGACCCAAGTAGAACAGTACCAACTAAGATGGTTTGGCCATGTCTGCAGAATGGGAGAAGACCGGCTACCACGACAAGCATGGGAAACAAAGAGCCAAGGATCCAGACCCCGAGGACGACCCAGAGTCCGCTGGGAGGACAACATTAGACAATCTTTGAAGGACCGAGGACTAGAATGGAACCAGGCCAGGAGGAAGACAGCCGATAGGATAGTCTGGCGCTCTCTCTTCCAAACCTCTACACCTCACGGTAGAAGGGGAACGACTAAGTAAGTAAGTAAAAAATATTTTAAAATCTTTTCACAAACTGTAACGAAAATGAAATTTTACTAAGTCGGTTATGAACAGTTCTTTCTCACTCATTTTGTTTTCTTTTCTCAATCAGAAACTGTTTCAAGCGATAAAGAAATTGTTTTTCAAAAACATTTACTGTTTTGTTTTTTTTTTTGGCCTGCACCCAGCACTTACAGAAATGTATGTCAATGTGGTACATTACATGCATGAGAGATTTAAAAAAAAAAAAAGCAACAATGTAAACGCAAAAAAACGTGACATCATAATTTACATTACGGCCAGCGTTAGTTGGCTCTTATAACGTGTAGAAATCACGTGTCGTGTCTTTTCCAGGCAAAGATTTATTATACTGATTAACTACTTGTCTTTTCGTTCTAAAAATACCCTGCACTTATGGAAATTACAAGCGTATATCATCATTCATAGTTTCCCTTACCGGTCTTTGTGGGGCATAAAGTCATCGCTTCAACTGTCCCCTCTTTTTTTTTTTTTTTTGTATATTAATGAAGAAAAATATTCCGTTCAACCTCTGATGGGTTATAAATAGGATATATATTGTTTTCAATTCCAAATAACATGCAAAAACTGCCGATATGAGAAAGTGGTATGACATTTGTCAAATCTGTCCCCTCTTGTAGGAAGCTTCCATCAAAACATGAGAAAGTGGTATGACATTTGTCAAATCTGTCCCCTCTTGTAGGAAGCTTCCATCAAAACATGAGAAAGTGGTATGACATTTGTCAAATCTGTCCCCTCTTGTAGGAAGCTTCCATCAAAACATGAGAAAGTGGTATGACATTTGTCAAATCTGTCAGCTATTGTAGGAAGCCCTCAAAACTGACATTTGTCTTGAAGGAAGCTTCCATCAAAACATGAGAAAGTGGTATGACATTTGTCAAATCTGTCCCCTCTTGTAGGAAGCTTCCATCAAAACATGAGAAAGTGGTATGACATTTGTCAAATCTGTCCCCTCTTGTAGGAAGCTTCCATCAAAACATGAGAAAGTGGTATGACATTTGTCAAATCTGTCCCCTCTTGTAGGAAGCTTCCATCAAAACATGAGAAAGTGGTATGACATTTGTCAAATCTGTCCCCTCTTGTAGGAAGCTTCCATCAAAACATTCATGTTCTCTTGCAGTGTTAGTTTTTTCTGGAAATTTACATTATGAGGCTGCCTGCCCGTGCACGTTAATCGCCTTGTACGACATGCATGAGGGCGCAGTGGCACTATTCTTTCTTTCTCTCCTCAGAGACCCCTTGGAACTACACGGGGAATTTATTCGTGCCTACTGGCTATGTATTTCGCGAGGACATCGGTGTAATATGAATGGAAAGCAAATCCCAACATTTTCCCGAAAAGCTGGTGCGAATATTTGTAACAGAATGATCAATGCACCTTATAAAGATTGAGAGGCATGCTTGTTCTTTTAATTGTAGTTCAAGATAGCTTTCACAGTGCAATGCTCGCCTTTTACGTATTTTCCCGATAAGATGGTGCGACTGTTTCTTTGATGTTGATTTTAGGACCTCGCACAAACCATTGAATTTTGTTTTGTGCACGGGATATCCGGTCCAACCCCACATGGGTTATAATTTGTGTATATAGTGTATGTAGTGTTCCTTTTTCCATATAGTAAACCGGGGTGTGGCGCTACCAGGTTACGAACGAACAACGAACGAACGAACAAACTTCATTTTCGAAGGGTTAAGAATTGGGCGCGGAGGCCCATCTAACATTCTGCCCTTCCACTCTCATTTATCTTGCATATTATATCCTTTCATTCCCACATGTTACTTTAAGCATTAATATGAAGGCATGTAACATTATAAAGGTAATATAACAGTGTACGTTTACAGCATGCAGTCATAATCAAAATTAAGTATTTTTCATTAAACAAACATTATAATAAAATTAAATTTAATTAAATTTAAAAAAAAATAATAATAATAAATTAATAGAATTAAATTAAAATGTGCTGCGAGATATGTAAGAGAGAAAGATGATAACATGTGAGATGAGATGTCCGAGAGAGGCTGCATACGTCACTATAAGAGAAATAATGAGAAATGTGGAGATGAGGAAGTTACTGGAAACACCATAGGCAACATCATTTTCCTTTTCTCTCATTTATGGCCCAATCACTGCAGATGGTCTCCATACAGGTCGTCTGCACCAAACATCCACATACAGGAAGCCTGCACCAAACATCCACATACAGGAAACCTGCACCAAACATCCACATACAGGAAACCTGCACCAAACATCCACATACAGGAAACCTGCACCAAACATCCACATACAGGAAGCCTGCACCAAACATCCACATACAGGAAGCCTGCACCAAACATCCACATACAGGAAACCTGCACCAAACATCCACATACAGAAAGCCTGCACCAAACATCCACATACAGGAAGCCTGCACCAAACATCCACATACAGGAAACCTGCACCAAACATCCACATACAGAAAGCCTGCACCAAACATCCACATACAGGAAACCTGCACCAAACATCCACATACAGGAAACCTGCACCAAACATCCACATACAGGAAACCTGCACCAAACATCCACATACAGGAAACCTGCACCAAACATCCACATACAGGAAGCCGGCACCAAACATCCACATACAGGAAGCCTGCACCAAACATCCACATACATGAAACCTGCACCAAACATCCACATACAGGAAACCTGCACCAAACATCCACATACAGGAAACCTGCACCAAACATCCACATACAGGAAACCTGCACCAAACATCCACATACTCTTCTCGAGATGGTTTCTATAGCAATTTGTTTTACATGATGATGTTGCCAGCCGTTTACACACCATTATATGAGTCGCCTTGTACCACATGCTTGAAGAAGCAGCAGCCCTATTTTTCCTTTGTCTCCTCATATGTTCCCCCCCCCCCCCCCCCGGGAAATACACGGGGCACCATGCATCAGCTACAAATAAAATAAAACGTTAGGGTGTTAACCTTGTTAGAGTGCAGTCGAATCGGGTAAAATACCGAATTTTAAATTGCTGATTATCTGGCTCAAGGGCAAATAGACGCTTGAGAGGAAGGCGGTTAGACAACTTTAAAGAAATCATAAATAAACACGGCACAAGATTGGTCAAAACAACACATCTCGCTCAGAAACACTGCTTCTCCCCGCAACGTTTAACAAGACTATTGAACAGAGAAGAAAACATTTTTAAAAAGAAATTATGCAGATTCTAAAACTGTTTTAGAGCGGTTTCAATTGCAAATGTACATCAATTTTTTTAAATTGCCAGTTTGTAATTTCGTAATAGAAATAGACGCCATTATTGCAGTTGACACGCTTGCATGAAGTACACAGCTGTTTATTGGCCTTTTGAGCGGTAGGACAAGGTTTATATCTATTTGTTTTACATTCATGAGGTAAACGAGCCTCATAGTCCCCTTTTGTGACTTGTTTGGAAGGGAGTTGTTGTTGTTGTTTAACTAGGGCTGCTGAGCTTCTTGTTCTTTTGCAGCCAATACCAAGTTGAAGACTCCTGGTTGTTATCTACAGTGTAGATCTAAAGCTTTTCCTGTGGCTTTTCTGCCATTCCGAAACATTTTGAGTTGAAGTAATGACTCCAGTTTCTCCAGCATGACTTGCATTTAAAGAATCAGCACATCTGGTCCCAAGCTTGAAGTAAGAAGCGCGTGACATACTGTGCATTCTCCACCATCCAAGGGGCTCTCCAAATATGCAGAGCTAAAATACTGTACTCTGGTTCTGGGCTCTACCTAAAAATTTTCACGTCCCACACAGAGCCACTTTTCAGCTTAACCTCCCCCACTATCCCCACTATCATGGGTCCATAGTGAGATCCTGTTGCTTGCAGCCAACCAGGTAAAAGTCAGAGTTAGTCTGAGGCTCAAGTGACTCCTCCAAGCTTAGTGTACAATGCAATGCTGGGTTCTCAACATGTTTCACCGCAGGGGGAATCCCTGGAAGTGTGTGGATGATTTCAAAAGTCAATGTAATTAGCCTCACAGACAGAGGTTCAGTTCCACAACAGTAAACTATAGCACTGTTCTTAGCTGGTGGTCATATAAGGATGACTTCAGATGTGCCTCTATGCATATTTCTTCTTCTTCGTACACTCTCAGACGTCCATAATTCTATTTGTTGCCGTCTACTCTGGTATACTGTGGTCTAATACCCCGCAATGACCACCTTTAACCCCAAGGACTAACATACATTTACACAGATTAGTGACTGTCACGAAAATGCCTCCCCTGCTTTGCAGTAGTGGTCCAAAAGTGGCCAAAACTCATATAATATGGGTCTTCAGAGGTGTCTATTTTCGCACAAGATTACTCTTGGCAGAGTTGTAGATAGAAGGATAATGATGCTTCTATCTCAAGGGGGTATTCATAAGATATTTCAGAAATCAAGAACAATGCTGCGTTGGGCAGGGAAATTATTAACTTATATCTGATACGCTGCCTTTCATGGAGAATTAAGGAATTATTAATTTCAGCTCAATAAAGCCCCCACCCTGATTTACTCAGGGGAATTCTTCTTATTATGGTATAGCTCTGTTTGGAGTGTATTTAGTAAATTGTCTGAGAGAAACATGCAGTTCATTCAAAATGACTAAATGAACGTTAAATTTTTATATTTACAAATAACAGATTTAATAATCACTTAAGTTTTAATAAAGTTTTATAAATGAATAATTATTTATCAGAAAATTATCATCACTATGTGATGTGATAGTAGTTTTTAAAGGAGGTCACTTGGCAGCTTTTATGTGTTACTTAGCTGCCAGTGACGTTTCTGCTCCTTCTGATGGTTTGATCCTTGGTATACTGGATCGCTGATCCCGCTCGTCACTGGTCAAGGTTGTAGGGCGCAGTACGTTCCCAGCAGTGTCAGGGAGTGTCTACGAAGTTGGTCCCTCGTCTTTAAGCCCCGTCTGATTATTGTATCTAGCCTCGACTACAGGCCACTTGTACTCTTCTTGTTCCAGAGATAGTACCCTCAGCTGGTACCACCAGCTAGTATTGTAAAAGAATAGAAACAAATATCCTCTGTGTTACGCACGGATCATTATTATTTTTCGTTTGTATAAACATTTTTTCATATGTATGATCATTTTTTTGACTGAAGTGTGTATTATGTTTTCTATGGTCAAAGGGACATAATCCGAGTTATCGAGACTACAATTTTTTAGGAGTTTGCCTTCTCTTGTATAGAGACACGTTCGGTCTATAATTTCTTGAACGAAGCGTGACCACATCTCCTTATTTGGTAGTACCAGTCAACTATGGTAGATGTCTGAAACCTTTCTTAACGCTTCTTTTCATGACCATAAAAGGCGCGACTGTGTAAGACTTTTATCTCGAATGTTCTTAGAATCGTCTTATTGTGAACGGCAACTCAGAGATTGTCGTTCTGCGCATGTCAAAAGCTGGGAGTTCGTTCTGTGTGTTCCGCCCAGTTCGGCAGTTGAGAAATGGTTTAAGAAGCGAGCAGACGCAACTGCGTCTTGTGATTTTCTGAGGGAAATACAGTGTCTTTGTGAGTTAGTTAGCTAACTAGACTATTTCCCAGTATTATTCACGCCTGCCTGGAGGCATATGTTCATGGTTGATTTTCCGAAATAAGGTAATTCCTCTTGTATCGAACTTTATGCTATCATCTAGAGGTTCGTCATTTTGTCGCCTATTTGCTCGCCTGTGTGATTCAAAATGGAGAGGTACTTTGACTAGGATTAAGTCACCGGTATCTTTATACCTGAACTAGTTAAATATATATGGGTCGCTCTAGACCAACAAGACTATTGTCTGTGTTCCAGGATTCGTTATATCAGAGATCACGTCCAAGTCAGATGGTTAGACTTAGGAACATTATAAAGGTCGAGCTGACCTGTAGCCCATGTATGCTATTCACGTGCAGACAGTGAACGGACTTATTGTATACAACTGATCTGCTAGCATCAGAATGGGAGCATTTATTATTGTTTATGAACATTGAAGATCTGTAGCTGACACTGTTGCAGAAGTTATAGAAATTATTATTATTTATACAGCTTCACGAACTAGAACTCTATGATTTATGAATTTCTGAATCTATTGAACTGTGATGTCTTATGACGCATATATACAACAGCTGTCATTGCTGACTACAGAAATTGTTTTCAATGTGCCATATCATCTTGCTGAACTCGTTAACTATGTTGATGTCATAAGTATCATGACTGTTTTGTGGCGTGCAATAAATGGAAGAAACTTATACAACGAAGTTACCCTTTCTATGACTCTACACGTCATGTTGCCTGTGTGATAACCCTGTGAACTGTTCCACTACCACATACACAGCAACATCCTAAATCAGAGAAGACACCTACATCTTACACTTTAATACCAGGTGTCGATAAGGGTGGCAAGTTACCACTTCAGCTCAAATCCACCCTTATCATTTTTGGTGGCCAGAGCTGGTTCTATCATCTGATATTTTGGCGCACCATATCATTTTTGGTGGCCATAGGTTGGTTCACTCTGATTCCAGCTATCAAGGGGGTCAGCAAACCCAGACATCATCATCATACTAGATACAACTACAGCATCAACTACCACCTTACAAGAAATTTTATTGAAAGTATCCGGATTTTCTGACAGTTGCTGATTTTGAAACTACCCGGCGCTGCTCGGCAATATTGAAGTTTATGTAAAATTAGAAGGACAAGTACCGAGCGAATGGATTTCCTGATCTGGTGAAAAGAAGGACAAGTGCCGTAACAACTGTTCCGGTCTCAGGGGTACTGTTGCGGGTTCAGAAGGTCAAGTGCCGGTTAAATCAATTTAGAAGATTCAGAAGGTCAAGTGCCGTAACAACTGTTGCAGTATTAGAAGCTCTTTTCCTTCGTCATGGCTGTTTATGGGAGCAGAAGTTAATCAACGTTGGATCATTATCCTCAGAATGCTGATTACATCCTGTTCTGCACCGTGCTGACGCTGGATTTATAGAAGTTAAGTGGCCTGTTTTGTTTGTGAACTGTGCCCTTATGTTCTAACTGAGCCTTCTGTACTTTCACACTTTCTCCTATTGTTTTCATGATACATTTTTATATGTTATATGTTATTTGTTATTTGTATATTTATATGTTTATATTTCAGCGGGTTTTCTCGGTTGGGCGGAGTCTTTCAGTAGAAGATACCACGTCACAGAGGTTCTACTGTTAGCGTTTTCGTTAGGGACTGTGCGAATTTCCTACAGTGAAATTTGCTAGCGACAATCGTTGCTATATCTGTTTAGTTGTGACGAGTTGTGCTTTATTTTTGTTTCTTGTATATATATTTTTTTTTTCTTTTTTTCTTTTCTCTCTTTCTTTGTGTTTTTTAGTTTCGATTTCGATTGTTTGTATTTGTAGGTCTCCCCTTTGCTATTATTCAGTTCTTTACGTATATTTTTGTGTATACACTGTAGCGTCATTTGTTAGTCATATCTTCGCATATTTCTTTTTAGTTTTGCTGTTTGTGTATTTGACTTATGCGAATGTTTTCGTATTGTTTGATCTTTGTTGTTGTTTACATTGACTTTGATCTTTGTTGATTGTTTACATTGACTCTGATCTTTGTTATTGTTTACATTGACTCTGATCTTTGTTGTTGTTTACATTGACTTTGATCTTTGTTGTTGTTTACATTGACTTTGATCTTTGTTATTGTTTACATTGTTGGTGACCTTTGTTATTGTTTACATTGTCTTGTTATTGTTTACATAGTTCTTGCATAGTTAGCTTTCACTATTGTTAATATATGCTCATGCACTATTGGTCTATAGTGCACTTATCATAACAAACTGGTGGTTTTTTGCTTATGCACTATTGTAGTGCAGTTATGATAAATAACTGATGGTTATGCACTGATTTGGGTAGTGCACTGATGATTAAGAAGTGACTTGTGATATTATTATACATTTGATAATACAAGTTGGTGTCAACTCCTGTTTCCCACAGAGATTGGGTTCAACATAGAGATTATACAAGCACTTTATTAAGTCTTGTTGCTATTTAACATTGAAATAAGATAATTAATTATTTCAGGTTCTGTACTCACATTTTAGACATCATGTCTACATTTGAGTACTTTATTGAGCAGGGTAAAGCCCTTGGGAAGACAGGTGATAAATTAGAAGAATTTGCGACTGTTCAATATGCCAAGGCATTGAAGTCGGAAGAAAAGAAAATGAAAGAACAAACTGAACAAAAGAGAATAGAGGCTGAAATAGAACAAAAGAAACTGCAGATGCAGGTGGAGGAAAAAAGATTTCAAATGGAAATGGAAAAACAAAAAAGAGAAGCAGAATTTCAGGAGAAGAGGCTTCAGGCTGAAGCTGAAAATAAGAGACTTGAAAAAGAAGCTGAAAATAAGAGACTTGAAAAAGAAGCTGAAAATAAGAGACTTGAAAAAGAAGCTGAAAATAAGAGACTTGAAAAAGAAGCTGAAAATAAGAGACTTGAAAAAAAGCTGAGCTTGAAATAGAGGCTGAAAAAAAAGTTACAGGCCCAGGCTGAAGAAAGAAAGTTACAGGCTGAGGCTGAAGAAAGAAGGTTACAAAGAGAGGCTGATGAGAGAAAAGCAAAAATGGAACATGATGAAAAAGTCTTAGCTTTAGAGTTAGAGAAGTTAAAGTTATTGAACACTGGTAATGCTAATGATGCAAATAAGGTGTCAAATAAGACTAATGCTAAGGATTTCAAGCTTAATCTACCAGCATTTAATCCCTCAATCGATGATATAACATTTTATCTAGATAGATTTGAAAGTGCATGTAATGTGCATAATATAGATAAAACATTATATGTGTATCATCTGTCCAAGATACTTAGAGGTGATGCTTTGACTTTGTTGAGTATGGTAGATGTGCCTGACAAAAACAACTATGAGGTTGTCAGGGCGGCATTGTTAAAGAAGTACCAACTTAACGAGGACGGATATCGTCTTAAATTTAAAACCATGTTACCAGAAACTGGAGTTGAATTCTCTGAATTCATCTCAGGCATCCGTCTTACTTTTTTACGATGGGTTGAGTTGTCTAAGACAGAAAATACATTTGAAGCTCTTATGGATTTACTACTTAGAGATAAGGTTATGTCTTCTGTTAATGAAGCTTTTCTATCTTTTCTTCATGAGCGTAAGCCTAAAAACATAAAAGAAATGGAAGAATACTGTAGCCAGTATGTTACTGCGCATCCGCACATAACCATTAGTAACTCTAAGGTGAAAGAAGGTCTGCCAGTTGCTTCGGCAGCACCTTATGGCCCAAATTTTATGCGTAAATTTCAGGGTAGCCAGAAAAATTTCAATAAAAAGAGTAATCGTAATTATGCCCAGAACCATAGTGATCAATTCCAGGGTGATTCTTCTTCCCAGAACTGGAGACAACCGAATACTACACGTTATTCTACTCCGGTTAACTTTAGAAATTTTCACAAAGGTAATCGGTATAGAGGGAATATTTTATGCAGAGACCTCAATACCAAGATAATAGAGGTTCTCAACAGCATAGAGATAGTAATGACAGTTATGGAAACTGGAACTCAAACCAGGATAAAAATTACAGTAGGGACTTTAATGATAATTGCAGAGGCAATAATGGTCGCGGTAGATCGCAACATAAGAGAAAAAGATATCAACAGACAAACTCTGTTCAACAAGAATCTCAGGGAGCAGATAAACAGGTTAATAATGATAAAGACCATAATGCTATCGGATGCTCATCTTTTGATTTTGGTAGGGCAAATAAATGTATCCAATGCAGTACTTTATTTGATCCGAAAACCGTTAGTACTCTAAGCTGTGGTCATCCTTTGCCCGCTCTTCCTGCTAATGTTGCTCATGATGGGAGAGGTTCTCTTATATTACATAAGGGGCTAGTAAATAGTAATCCAGTCTCAGTGTTGTTTGATTCTGGATGTACTACTGTCGGCGTTAGGCAATCTCTTGTAGATCCATCCTGTGCTACAGGAAAAGTCATCAAATGTGTCACATTTGGTGGCACGTTAGAAAAGTATCCTACTGCTATAATACACATTGCTACTCCTTTCTTCACGGGAGAGGTCCACGCGTGTCTACTTCCAAACCCTATTGCGGACCTTATTATTGGTCGTATTCACGGAGTTAGGGAATGTACCCCACAGCAGATTGCTGTTTGGGAAGAGCAAAACATTGAAGCTACCAATGCGGTGGTCACAAGAGCACATGCTCTGGATCCACCTCAAACTTCATTAACTAATAATGATGAAGTAAATGACCAAGATAGTCACTTGACTATTACACGTGACTCATTTATCAAATTGCAAGAAGAAGATCCTTCTTTACAAAAATTCTTCATTCTAGCAAAAAAAGGTGATCCTAATCAGAACACTAATAGGAAATCTTGGATTTCTATGAAGAACGGCGTACTTGTACGTATGGTACAAGACTCGACTACGTCCACTCATTCACAAATTCTTGTGCCTAAGAGCATGAGATTGCAAATATTGCAACATGCTCATGACTCGCAATGTGCTGGACATATGGGTTTTTCCCGTACAAAGTCGAGGGTTCTTGCGGCTTTCTTTTGGCCATTTGTGAGCAAGGACATACGAATGTACTGTCGCTCTTGCAAAGTATGTCAGGAGGTCAAATCTAAAGGACCACGACATGCTGCGCCTATCCAGGCTGCTGACATTCCTATTCGCCCTTTTCAAAAAATGGCAATAGATATTATCGGTCCTTTTAGAATTAAGTCGGCTAGAGGACATCAATTTATCCTTACATGTGTCGATATGTGCACACGTTGGCCAGAGGCAATACCTCTCAAGAGCATCTCAACTGCTGATATCGCAGACGCTCTTTGGCTGATATTTTCTCGCTTGGGTTTTCCCGGAGAAATATTGTCAGACCATGGCACTCAACTTATATCAGACACTATGTCACAGGTAATGTCTATGCTACACATTAAAAGGTCTCTCAGCAGTATCTATCACCCAATGTCTAATGGGTTGGTCGAACGTTTAAATAGGACTCTGAAAACTTTACTTGGTAAAATAACTGAGGATCATCCTCAGGATTGGGACAGGGTCTTACCCGCGGCTCTCTTTGCGTATAGAGAGGTCCCCAATGAACATACGGGGTTTTCCCCTTTTGAACTTGTCTTTGGCGCGCAACCGCGCGGCCCTATGTCTTTACTTCACGATCTAATCACTGCCGATAATATTAGCGATGAGACTCAATCTTCTTATGAGTACGTCATTGCTCTTAGGCAAAAGATCATCGAGGCATGCAAACTAGCAACTTCGTCTTCAGAATTTGCTAAAGAAAAGGCAAGGCAGTTTGCAAATAAGAATAGATGTCTACGACAACTTTGTCCAGGTGACAAAGCTCTCGTTCTACTTCCTTCAAGGGAGAACAGACTTCTAATTGCATGGAAAGGTCCATATGCAATAGTCTCCAAAATTTCTGATGTCGACTATGTTGTCGATATTGATGGAAAGCATAAAACTTTCCACATAAATATGCTCACAGAATTTTATGAAAGACCTGACTATTTGCAGCCTATTTTCCAGGCTACGGACAATTCACAAGCAACTCATGGTCAGTACTCATCTCTGTCAGTTATACAGGATGAGGAAACTACTTTTTCTGATGTCAATCTTCCTCTTTCTATGGTCCCACTTTATTCTACGGAATCTTGGAAAAACGTGACCGTTTCTCCAAATCTTTCCGCTGAGGAACATCGACAAGTTTCTTCGATGTTGCAAACATTTCAGGATGTTCTTACAGACATCCCGGGACACACACATGTCATAGAACATGACATTGTGCTAACTGATCACAATCCTATCAGAGTCAGACCATATCCAATACCTATCCATTTCCAGTCTCAAGTCGAAAAAGAATTGGATGAAATGATACGTTTGGAAATCATTGAACCATCCACTTCAGCATACTCTTCGTCTATGGTTATTGTTCGAAAGAAGGATAATAACATTCGCATTTGCGTAGATTATCGCAAATTGAACCAAGTTACGAAGTTCGATGCTGAACCTATGCCTTCATTAGAAGAGCTACTCAATAAACTTTCTAATTCTAGATTCTTTACCAAACTAGATTTGTCTAAAGGTTATTGGCAAGTCCCGCTAACTGAACGTGCCAAACCTTTTACAGCTTTTTCTACACCTAGGGGTTTATTCCAATGGAATTTCATGCCTTTTGGTCTTATGAACGCCCCTGCTACATTCGTACGCATGATGCGGCGAATTCTCGCATATCGTACAGATGTCATAGCATACCTAGATGATATCTGTCTATTCAGTGATTCTTGGGAAGATCATTATTTGGGTTTATACGAATTACTGTCTACTCTTCGCGAGTATAACTTGACTGCAAAACCCTCTAAAGCCTTTATAGGATTTAGCGAGATTTCTTTCCTAGGTCATCGGGTTGGTCATGGTCTTTTAAAGACAGAGGACCACAATGTTTCAAAAATACTTAACATTTCGGTCCCTAAGACGAAGAAACAAGTAAGGAGTCTATTAGGTTTGATTCAATTCTACGGACGATTCATTCCGAATCTGTCCTCCATTATGGCACCGCTTTCTACTTTATTGAAGAAAGGGTCGCCTAATCTGATCCGCTGGTCTAAAGAATGTCAATCCTCATTGGACCAGGTTAAAGCCCTATTTTCATCTCCACCTATTCTTAAGTTACCTACTATTGAGAAGACTTTTGTTCTTCGAAGTGACGCCTCGTCAACAGGGATTGGGGCAGCACTAATGCAGGAGTATTCTGATACTTTGCATCCGGTGATGTATATCTCTAGGAAATTAAACGCTGCAGAAAAGAATTACTCGGTTTTAGACCGTGAGTTATTGGCTATGGTATGGTCTATTCTGAAGTTACAAAGATTTCTTCTAGGCGCACATTTCATTGTGGAAACCGACCAGAAAGCGCTTACTGCTATTCAGAGCAAAAACTTGAAGAGCTCGAGGTCCACTCGTTATGCCATAGCTCTTCAACCATTTCATTTCTCGGTTCGAGCTATCCGTGGTTCGGATAATGTAATGGCAGACATTCTGTCCAGATGTCCACACGATTCCACATGATTCTTCTGTCATATATATATATTTCCTGATATACAGTCCAATGTTATAATGACATGTTAGTAGATTTTGTCTCACTTTTTTTTTTTGAGGGAAATTTATAACATTGTACCATGTAATTATCTAAGAAGGCTTAGTTAGTGATATACGGGCCAAAAGATCACTCGGCCACATTTAAATAAATTATTTTCAGGATTGTATTAAGAAATTTACCAGTTGTCTTTAAGATTTGTGTTATTGATATTTTCGCAGCACATCATTGAAGTCTGCGAGTTTATGTCCATTGTGGAACTTTGAGGATATCAAGTCCTGTCCTACATTGGGAGCGGATGATGTCCACATCTTCTTCTATTGAATGTTTTATGTCACCGAAGATCAACACATGTATTACTTATTAATTACTGTTACTTTATATAATGTAATAATATAGTGCGGTATATTAGTAAATTACACCGCTATTTGCAACACATTGTATGATAACACATAATATATTTAATTTCATATATTGGTATGAGAATAATTTGATTGTCATTATGTTGTTGCCATCATTGTGGCGTGTGTTGGTGGCACCTTCCTGGAATATATCAGCGTATACTTAGATAAATTTTTTCTCTAAGGATCTGAGATATGATCTCAGTGTCGCTCCATGCGTTGAGCTAATTTGTTAGGTATATATCCACGCATCATACGTGCGTTAGGAGCCTAGATTTTTTCCGGCTCCAGGATTTAAAAAAAAAAAAATGTTTCATTTTTTTTTTTCCAGGGAGGGTGCGGTAATGTTACGCACGGATCATTATTATTTTTCGTTTGTATAAACATTTTTCATATGTATGATCATTTTTTTGACTGAAGTGTGTATTATGTTTTCTATGGTCAAAGGGACATAATCCGAGTTATCGAGACTACAATTTTTTAGGAGTTGCCTTCTCTTGTATAGAGACACGTTCGGTCTATAATTTCTTGAACGAAGCGTGACCACATCTCCTTATTTGGTAGTATCAGTCAACTATGGTAGATGTCTGAAACCTTTCTTAACGCTTCTTTTCATGACCATAAAAGGCGCGACTGTGTAAGACTTTTATCTCGAATGTTCTTAGAATCGTCTTATTGTGAACGGCAACTCAGAGATTGTCGTTCTGCGCATGTCAAAAGCTGGGAGTTCGTTCTGTGTGTTCCGCCCAGTTCGGCAGTTGAGAAATGGTTTAAGAAGCGAGCAGACGCAACTGCGTCTTGTGATTTTCTGAGGGAAATACAGTGTCTTTGTGAGTTAGTTAGCTAACTAGACTATTTCCCAGTATTATTCACGCCTGCCTGGAGGCATATGTTCATGGTTGATTTTCCGAAATAAGGTAATTCCTCTTGTATCGAACTTTATGCTATCATCTAGAGGTTCGTCATTTTGTCGCCTATTTGCTCGCCTGTGTGATTCAAAATGGAGAGGTACTTTGACTAGGATTAAAGTCACCGGTATCTTTATACCTGAACTAGTTAAATATATATGGGTCGCTCTAGACCAACAAGACTATTGTCTGTGTTCCAGGATTCGTTATATCAGAGATCACGTCCAAGTCAGATGGTTAGACTTAGGAACATTATAAAGGTCGAGCTGACCTGTAGCCCATGTATGCTATTCACGTGCAGACAGTGAACGGACTTATTGTATACAACTGATCTGCTAGCATCAGAATGGGAGCATTTATTATTGTTTATGAACATTGAAGATCTGTAGCTGACACTGTTGCAGAAGTTATAGAAATTATTATTATTTATACAGCTTCACGAACTAGAACTCTATGATTTATGAATTTCTGAATCTATTGAACTGTGATGTCTTATGACGCATATATACAACAGCTGTCATTGCTGACTACAGAAATTGTTTTCAATGTGCCATATCATCTTGCTGAACTCGTTAACTATGTTGATGTCATAAGTATCATGACTGTTTTGTGGCGTGCAATAAATGGAAGAAACTTATACAACGAAGTTACCCTTTCTATGACTCTACACGTCATGTTGCCTGTGTGATAACCCTGTGAACTGTTCCACTACCACATACACAGCAACATCCTAAATCAGAGAAGACACCTACATCTTACACTTTAATACCAGGTGTCGATAAGGGTGGCAAGTTACCACTTCAGCTCAAATCCACCCTTATCAGTGATGTACTACTCTGAGTCCCTAACTGCTACCTCTCCTGATCCGCCTCTGTGATTATTGTAGTAAATATTGTTTCTGACTCTGCTAGGGAAAATCATTTAATTAAAGTTTACCAACATTGAATAAAAACTTAACTTAAAGAATTTAAATAAGTCTGCTGGTAAATATTTACAATTTATTTATACATTTTTCTCTTTTCTGTTTGAAAAGCATTAAAATCAAATATTTTTACAACAGTAAATAATTAAGAACAGTTCAACAAAAATGTCTTTCTCTTGTGTTAAGATGTCTATCTCTGGGTAGACAGTCTAGCTTGCTTGATTTTTCACTAAAGAATTATTAGTGTTATCTTTACAATCTAATTGACCAGGTTGACTATGGTTTCTCCTTCTTTTAGTTTTACAACCATAATGCGCTCCGAGACAAAGTTCCATCCCTTGATACTATCTTTCTGGTTTTTGGCTACAATGCAACCCACGCCCCCTTTATCGGAAGATATGGAGAAGATACTCTCAATGACAATGGAAAGCGACTCCTTAGATTCTGTAGTGAGCAGAATCTGATCATTACAAACACAAAGTTCCCACTATCATAAATCCATGTGTGACTCTGGTACTGTAATTATTTCCCAAATCCAGACAGAGCCTATGTTCACCAGAGGATTCTCTCAGCTAAACCTCACTGGAGCGATAATATGATTCATATGGGGAAATGAATTTCCTGCACCAAGAAATCAATTCTCCCTTTTGCATTTGCTATATAATATATAATCTCAGTCCATGTCCGTGTCAAATACTTTCAATGGACCGTGTAGGGGTGGGCCAATTGCCACTGTTGCCGGTGCCCTCATAATGCTAATTTAATAGCCGTATGGTGAAGTGAGCTGAGCTTTAGGCCAGTTGCCCAATCTCCCACTCCCAATTTTTCTGGGGTTATCCCTCAGTTTCGTTTTCACAGTAGGCTGACTAACCACTCTATTTTTAGCCAGTTCCAGGAATTCCGAGCAACATTGTGTCGGTGCGGGGATGGGTTGTTTCCGCTCTCGGTACGAGACGGAGAGTTGCCATGGTCACTGGTTTATTGGAAGACTGGGTGTGAGAAGGCGCTGTCCTATCCACTATGTCTACCTTATTGTTAATTTCATGCCTATGTTCGCCCCAATGCGTTTCTAGGTCCTGTTGAGTGTCCCCACGTGTTGAGTTTAACTTGCTACATTGATCACAGGCATTTACATACTGAATGATGTCTTCAGCAACACCTGGCCAATAATATTTCACAGATGCTCTTTGACAGGTTGTACCAATTTTCTATTGTCCACCGTCTGATACACCATGTGCTAATTCCATAACTTTTTCCCTATATCTTAATGGCAGAACTAACTATCCATACCCATTCTGTCCTGCTCCAGCTTTCCTGTAGAGCAAACCATCCTTTAAATAAAACTGTCCTTTCTTAGGGGTGTTATGGCTTTTCGGCACTTTGCCAAAGCAAGGTTTTAATGAGCTATCTTTAGCTTGGGCCTTTTTCATCTTTCTCGGATGAATATTTAGTGGTGTTCCCTCGTCCTTCCTAGGGGTTGACCTGACCTGGAGTGTTGCCATGATCACAGGTTTTATTGGGTTCCCTAGGAAAACATATCTCCTTCCTAACACCAGCGGGTAATTAGGATCATCACACACTGCTGCACTGATCACTCCTTCCTCATAGCGAGTTCTGACATTTATCCTTGCTATAGGAAGTGTCATGGTGGCTGTTCCTTTTAATGCCCCTTGTATCTCCACTTTTTCAGTGGTATATTGATCAGGGTTCACCAAGGAGGCATGCACAACTGAGTCATATTCCAATCCTGAATCATAAAGGCACATAATCTTATTGCCATTACATGTTACTTCTTAACAGATGGGGGGATGATGGGGATCTTCCTGACTTGCTGTCGGTTCCTTCCTGCCCTTCCCCACTGTTATCATACATGCAGCGTGATATGGAGGGACTTTCCTACCACATTCCAGTGTATTATGGTTGTTCATTTTGCAAATTTTGCACCACTTTTCTCCCTGTTCATAGGGTTTCTTATCTTGTACCTGAGGGTTCCTGTTTCTATGATCAAATCTGGGTTTGCCGTAGTCTTGTTTGTATCGGTTCGATTGTTGGTCCCTATTATCATACTCATCATGGTTTGGGGTGTTCTACTATTTTCTACCTGCTTCTTCCTAATTCCGGCTATCTCTTTCTGGGCTGCCTGATATCTCCCAGCAACTGTTAAAATTTCCCTAAATCTCTCTGCACCTTGTTCCATAAGAAATTTTCTCATGTCTGGAGGCATAGACTCTCTCTCTTGCTCCATCATGACCATTTCTTTTAGGTCTTGACACTTTCCAAGAGTAGTCCACTTCTCCAAGTAGGGTTCTAATCTTGCAGAGAATAGGTGGTAAGTTTCTCCAGAAAGTAGCTTGGCAGTTCTGAATTTTTTTCTATAAAATTCTGAGTTTTTCTCATATCTAACCAGCAATGCCTGCTTCAAGATTTCATAATCTTCTTGGTCCTCTCTACCAAGTTTTGTAAAAACTTCATAAGAAGCTCCTCTCAGCCCTTGTGATAACTTAAGTCTCCATTTCTCTTTCTCTAAGCCATAGTTAGTAGCTAATCTCTCGTACCTACTTAGATAAAACAATATCATCTTCTTTCTCCACAAATGGGTCCAAGTGAAAGTTCATGGCTCCATTTGAGGCACCTTGACTTGCACCACTGTCACAGGTAGTTAAGCTACTTCCATTTCCTGTAATATGTCCTTGAAGTTCAAGCTCTTTCAGCCTCAATTCATGTTCCCTTTGTAACCTCTTTTCCTCTTTCTCAGCCTCCCTTTCAGCAACCTGTCTTCTTTCATCAGCCTCTAGTTGAAGTTTCTTAGCCTCAGCTTCTATCTGTTTAGCCTCCCTATCATCTCCTAGTTGTAATCTTTTAGCTTCCTTATCAGCTTCTATCTGTTTAGCCTCCCTATCAGCTTCTAGTTGTAATATTTTAGCTGTTTCCAACTTCTTATCTTCTCTTTCTATATACTTGTCACATTCAGTAGTGACATATTGAATAAGAGCCTCCCCAATTAACCCAAACTCTTTTGCCACCTGCACTGTAGCAGACCTAAACTTTTCCAAGTCTGCCATACTAATAGTTGCAGACGCTCAATCACTACTTATCAACAGACCAAACACACACTTAATTAGTATAAGACTAATTAATTACAAGACCACTGTCAGTGTATCGTCACCAAAATTTTGTTTAGTACTCATTAGTACTTCACTGCGCTTTATTTAGCTTAAGTTTATTCTGACTTTTATTTTATTTTTAATTATTACTCCTACTGCTAACTCAGAGAATGTAAATAACTATTAAA
The DNA here is from genome assembly GCA_024509875.1 of Oreohelix idahoensis. Taxonomy (NCBI): domain Eukaryota; kingdom Metazoa; phylum Mollusca; class Gastropoda; order Stylommatophora; family Oreohelicidae; genus Oreohelix; species Oreohelix idahoensis. Next base: position 27,998 of record JAMPIV010010003.1, read on the forward strand.
AGACTGAATGTCTCAAAGAAAAAACCCCAGGGTAGTAAATGAAATCCCGGACTAAGACAACAGATGTCGCGATAGGTTCAGATGTTATTAAAAATAAGAAGATATCCTGGACATAAAGGTATATCAGATGATACCAGGATAGTGCCAGATAAGAGTCTGGTCTTATCAGTAATACCCCCTTCTCTGAAGAGAGTAAGGGTGTATAGACACAAAGGTAGGGTCAAGCTATGTAAGTTCCCAGAGAAGATGGTGATGTAGTACTCTGAGTCCCTAACTGCTACCTCTCCTGATCCGCCTCTGTAATTATTGTAGTAAATATTGTTTCTGACTCTGCTAGGAGAAATTATTTAATTAAAATTTACCAACATTGAATAAAAACTTAACTTAAAGAATTTAAGTAAGTCTGCTGGTAAATATTTACAATTTATTTATACAAATTTTCTCTTTTCTGTTTGAAAAGCATTAAAATCAAATATTTTTACAACAGTAAATAATTAAGAACAGTTTAACAAAAATGTCTTTCTCTTGTGTTAAGATGTCTATCTCTGGGTAGACAGTCTTGCTTGCTTGATTTTTCACTTAAGAATTATTAGTGTTATTTTTACAATCTAATTGAGCTCTACACTGTTCTGTTCATCATAAACTGGGTGCGGTTATTTGTTTGGTGAACCGGCATACGCTACACAATTTCTTTGATAGCAACTTATCTGAGTCACTGCAGATGGCTCCCTCTGATGCTGGATGGAATCTTCAGAAGAGAGTCTTCCATCTGTTACACACGATATGTCTGGCCCTATTCCATAGACTGGCACTGCATTCGTTGCAACTTTCAGTAAGAGAAGCCTCTTCTTATTTATAGGCTTTAGGTTACAGGAGTAAACCTGAAACGAAGTTAAAAGCAATCCCTGTATTTGCTTATCCATATCCCTCTATGACACAGATGAGTACGATAGACAGTTTCAGTCTAGCGTGCTAGCAGATGCACAAGGTATAGTGTAGTAGCAACAATCATTTTAATTCAATGTGATCATAATTTTCTTCTACCTTTTTAATTATCATTCGTTTCCCATGATTCGCCTCCATACAATAATTTGGTTGCCAATAAAACTGCTAAGTAATAGGTCAAATTATACAGTACTACAATCCCTCTCATCTTTCCTTATGTTCTTGGTAGGTGTCTCATTCCATTCAAGAAATACTTCTTCAAATAATTTATCAAGCTTACAGTCGTACTTTGGCCATCATTCTCAATATTTTAATATTTCCGAAGGCTGGCTTCGCCTCTAGAATTACACATGGCCTGTAAGTTTCATCAGTACACACTGTCCATTCCTAACACTTCTATCCACGTCTTATCGCACAGATGGATTATCAATTGACTTACACATACACACACACACACACATATATATATATATATATATATATATATATATATATATATATATATATATATATATATATATATATATATATATATACAGATTGGTTCTTACCATCAGGCACACACAGAATAGCCCTTAATGGTTGATTAAGTTCTGTTAACAGGTACAGAAGGCATTAACATATGCACTTCTTTCCCCCGCTTTCTGTTTATTCAAATAATGGTGACTGACTGGAGTTTGTTAGACCAGTCTATGTATAATGTGATCTCGGACGTACGAGATGGGCATCCCAGGGAATGTAATCACGATCAGAAAATATGGGTACCTTTTTGCCTATCGTACAGTGTAGGAAAACTACTTTTTTAATTATCTCCGTTATTCCTGATGCGATTTTATTCCCTCAAAGCTTGAATTATACTTGGGATTAGGCTTTATAAATCTATGTAATAATCTTTTACTTTCCAAATTGCATTTTATAGTATGCATAGTTTAAAATGCTAAATTTAGGCCAACCTTAAGCTTCGAATGCATTCAACCTAAGATTTCTCCCTTCCTATATTATTATTAGTAAAAGTATTATTACTTACGGGTAGAGTAACATCCCTAATATTGTGTTGGTAACCTCTGTCAAGTGATACTTCTACCAAAATGTTGTAGTAAAATTCCGAAGTTAATCATGTTACACAGATTGAGCCTTGCCATCTTTATTTCCCAGCGATAGTAAACACAGGACCAAGAAAGCGTTTTCATTGGTCAGTTTATAACTACTAGCAAACTAAGGCCAAATTCCAAAGGGCCAAGTTGCAGGCCAGGCGGAGAAGCTGGAAGGTGAAAACAGAGCCATTGAGCTTCGCAAGAGATACAAGGAAACTGTGGAAGCTGGTAAAACAACTTAATGATGAGGGTACAGGGAGAAACTCAAAGATTGCACTGTACAAAGACGGAAACATCCTCATGAGAAAACAGGCAGCTGATCACTTTGCAGACTCCTTTGCTAAAGACAACAACGTCGAAGTTAGCCCATAGAAGGAACAGGAGACTCATGAGAAACAACAATACGCAGGACGAGATGGAACTATACCTGAGGTTATGGAGGCACCAATCACATTCAGAGAACTGGAGCTTGCAATATCCAAATTGAAAATGAGAAAGTCGCCAGGAGTTGACGGAGTGTCCAATGAAATGATTAAGAACTTGGGAACCGCAGCAAAAACAAAGCTGCTGCAGATCTTCACTATCTGTTGGAACTCAGGCAGAGTTCCACAGACCTGGAGGGAAGCAATCATGATACCACTCCTAAAACCAGGGAAAGACAGTTCTACTGCCTCCAGCTACAGACCAATCAGCCTTACAAGCTGTCTCTGCAAAACTATGGAACGTATCATCAACCTCATGCTACAGTGGTACCTTGAAAGTGAAAACCTTCTTGTACCACAGCAAGCGGGCTTTAGACAGTGTTACTCTACCGAAGATCAGGCAACTTACCTTTCCCAAGAGATTGAGGATGCGTTCCAAGATAAGAAACTGGTACTAGCAGCATGGATAGATCTAAGGAATGCATTTGACAAGGTTTGGAAAGAAGGGCTTCTGAAGAAACTGAGAAATTGTAGAGTGAATGGCAAGATGTACAAATTGGTGAAAGCATACTTGCATAACAGAAGAGACATAATACAACTAGATGGCCTCAAGAGTAAGAAAATTCTACTACGCATGGCGTCCCTCAGGGAGGGGTTCTGTCCCCCACACTTTTCCTAGTCTACATCAACGACCTGGTTGCTGAACTACCACATGGAATGAAAGTGGCAATGTACGCTGATGACCTGGTAATATGGTGCACAGATGAGCATGCAACAGTGGCCACCAAACTGCTACAAAGAGCTATACATGCCTTAACCTCGTGGGCAAATAGATGGTGTGTCAGCATCAACACAGACAAGTGCAGCACTACGCTCTTCACCCTCTCTCCCAAACAAAAAGCTGGTGTCATCAAGATAAATGAAGAGCTCATGAGAGAAGATAAACAACCTACCTTTTTCTCGGAGTTACATTCGATGATAGGCTGCCATGGAAGCAGCACATTAACAAGACAGCAACAAAGGCCAGGAGGAAGTTAGCCATCTTGAGAAAACTAAGTGGAACCACATGGGAATCCAGCGGGAAAACACTTAGTAAAGTTTACCAGCAAGGCATACGACCACACCTGGAATATGGGTCAGCTGCGTGGTGTCCAGCGTCAAACACCACATTACAAGAGCTAGATAAGGTGCAAAACCAGGCGCTTAGGGTCATCACGGGGGCAATGAAATCAACGCCTATAGTGGAGATGGAGAAAATGGGGAGGATACAAGCCCTGCGAGAACGCAGAGACACGAAAGTGCTAACACAGGCAGAACAGTTCCTCTGTATGCCAAGCCATCCAATGAAGGACAGATTCCAAAACCTTGCAATGGGGCGATTGAAAAGAAACAGCTTCATCCACCAGGCCAAACGATTTCGAAGACAAACCTCAGACCTGCCTGAAGTCGACAGCCCCCTAAAGTCTGTGCCAGAACAAACCCCTTGGAGAGAAGAGCCTGGACTACCAATATACATTCAGACAAAAGTGAAAGGAATATTCGACAGAGATGAACAGAACAGCGTTCAACGTAGGACAGTCACTCTCAGTTTCCTGGATGATGAATACCCACAGGACCTCTGGATCTGAGTATATACGGATGGGTCAGCACAGAATGCAGTCAAGAAAGGAGGAGCAGTCGTGTACATAGAATACCCAAACAACACTAGGGATACGGTCATAGTACCAACGGGGAAATCCTGTAACAACTATGATGCAGAAATCCAGGCAATCAAGGTGGCAACTGAGAAACTGTTGAACACCAATCTCGGTCCACAGCCTGTGGTATTCCTGACAGATGCAAGATCAGCACTCCAAGCACTTCAGTCCAGAAAATTGCCAGGTATACAAACCCCACTTTCTAAACTGTGCAACCAGCGCAGGGTTGCCATGCAGTGGATACCGTCTCATTGTGGAATACCAGGAAACGAGAGAGCGGACCGACTGGCTAAAGAAGGTGCTGCAGACGAGCAACCGGATGTACCAGTGTAGTGGTTTTTGATGTTATTGCGTGGTTGCTATGTTGCCTAGTGTACTGGATGAGGTCAGCTGTGAAGGCTCCTGAAGATAACAGTTTATGTGAGTTACAGAATGCCTTTCTGCTACCACTTATGACCTCAAACAGACTTATTCTGCTATTATGTATGTTAACTACGTTTAATGTCTAGGGTAATGAAATGTGATGTGTAGGTAATTCAATACACAGACACACACATGTAAACACTAAGTCTAATAATAATAAGCTCTATGATCAAATCAACTAACACTGGCTTTATAATTTAAATTTTACAATTTTTTGAGAATTTATTTAGTCCTGAACCAAATTGTCTTCTGGTCAGGACGTATGAAACAATATGTATTTATCAATAAAAGTGCATATATATATATTGAATAATCAAATGAAAATTTTGTACATAGATATATTGTTACATTGGTTAATATTAACACTAACTACAGTGTCTTTGGAAAACTAGCACTGGATGTCTAGTCGGGGTGGTGTCATCATACCCGATCTCTGTTTACAATAGTCATTGTCTTTGAAATATGGAACTGTGGTATAGTTTTTATACACCAGGATTTTGTTTATTTATTTTATTGTGGAAAAAATTTGATGAATCCACAGCAGGCCAGGTTTTCAACTTATCTGGCCTGTGTCGCTGTAGTAAAGACTTCAAGTGGCCCACTCCTCACAGTTGCTGAGGTAAAATGGTAGGCTTCTTAATCATCCACTCTTGGACCTCTTCAAAGCATCTGACACTAGTGTAGTGCCAGACCAGAAACTCACAATTCAAATTTGAAAACACAGTTACGTTGTACTAGCAAAACTCAGCTGAGCTGCTGGCTAGATTATGGCGTCCCACTGATAATATATAATATCTCCTGGAAATCACTCTTCTAGCATTAACGAACTGTGTATATGGACAGTCTTTTAAAAATGGCACTTGCGGGCGTCTTTCTTTCTATAATATGAACTCTTTCGTCCAATCAGCGGACTTCCCCTCTACCTTTCAAATATTTAAACTACAATGTCCAATTTCAGTCCAGTCTCAGTCTAGTGTGTAGTATTTTTCTGTCGGTCTGTCCGTACGAACTTGGTTTTTCCCAAAATTACACTTGGTTTTGGACGAAACTACAAAAAAACTACACAATTTTTTGTCTCACTACGTATAAAATTTCGAGGCAAAGTTATTTTTAGCTTCTACCCTCCCCTGATTGCCCCTTGTCCACATGCAGTTTGTTTTTATGCGTTAGGCTCAAGGACGCGTCAAAAGTGAATTTTGTGAGAAGTATGCACAAATAACTGTCTGCTAGTCTGTATTGAACAATACAGTCTTTTGTCAATATCTTCCGTGTTATCTGTCCGTCTGTGTAATTAAAAGTATATTATTTCTCAGAAAAAGATGGGCTATCAAACTAGCTAGTTTTTATTTTCCTAAACTTATTATTAAGAAAAAACCTACTTTTTTCAAGGTTAGTTTTGAAATTTGTTTTTGTACCTTCGTTCACGGCGTTTGCCGCTATATTCAAACTAAAACGACTATTTACCGTAGAACGTACAAGATACGTCTGTTTCTGACAAGAGCTAAGGTCGTTTTTCGTCCAATTCCTTACATTGTGTCAACTAGTGGCGTAATTTTTTCCTTTAAAACTACAAATTGCGGCTTCTAGCCTTTAGATTTAAACAAGTGTTCAGACCGCCACATTTTTTTTTCTTTCTTTTATCTCCGTTTCTACCCCGTCTAAAAGGATAGGCCGTTAGTCTGCATGTATAACTAGTTAGTTTTCAATGGCGCTAGAAAACGCTGGCGTGGGCGAGAATGTATCAGCGTATCTTACCAATATTTTTATCCCTACATGTTATTTTACCTGTTATCTTTATAAATGGAGGAATTTTAACGTTGCATCACTGTAATTTCACCACACATCTCCCCACCTGAGAACATGCACTAATGCAAGTTCCAAAACCAGTGATACATATAGATAAAATTAACTCATCACGTCTGCCAACTACTCTAAATTTGATCACAGGGGTGCCTACTGAGGAAATCTGCACCGACATTCTGTGATCCCGGGATATATTCAATATTAAACTGATATGGTTGCAACAATAAAGACCATCTTAACAATCTTGCATTTTCATGCTTGGCCTGAGATAAGAACACGAGAGGCTGGTGATCTGTCTGGACCACAAAAGTCCTACCATACAGATAGATTTGGAACTTTTTTATTGCCCAGATTAACGCTAAACATTCTTTTTCGCTTGTGGAATATCCTTGTTCCGCTTTGTTCAACTTGCGGCTTGCATAAGTGACTGGGTTCAGTTCCCCATTGGGTGAAGAGGACCTTTGCAACAAAGTAGCCCCCAGGCCTACATTGCTTGCGCCTGTTCTCACCACAAAGTCCTGAGTCAAATCAGGCAATTTGAGAATAGGCTTGCTAGTGAGTTTTTCCTTTAACTCTTGAAATGCCAATTCACATTGCGCTGACCAAACAATTTTATCTGGATTTCCCTTACGAGTCAGATCAGTCAGAGGAGCACATATAGAGTTAATATTTTTGATATATTTTTTAGTAAAACCCACATAACGACACGAATGATCGCACGTCTTTTTTTGTGGTCTAGGTGTTCTCTGCAAATTTCCAAGTTCTTGGGGTCAGGGGTCATGTTACCCTGATATACAGTATGTCCCAAGAATTCCAACTCTTTGCATCCAATACAACATTTTGTTGGTCTAGCAGTTAAGTTCGCTTCTCTGAGCCTATCAAATAACATATTCAGAGAGTTAATGTGTTCTTCAAATGTTTCCGTGGCGATGAGAATATCATCCATGAAATTTGTGATACATGGATTATTCAAGGGATCCAACAATTTGCGCATCATCCTAGAAAATACACTCGGAGCATTTTTCAATCCGAATGGTAGCATGTTGAATTCATAATGTCCTTCCGAGGTGCTAAAAGCTAAATAAGGTCTAACTTCAGGCTTCACTGGAATCTGGTAATAGCCTTTGCTAAGATCCACCTTCGAAAAGTATTTTGCCTTGTTCAATCTGGCAAATAACTGTTTTGTGTCCGGTAATGGATCCACCTGACCTTCTGAGACAGCATTCAGTTTCCTGTAATCTATGCACAGTCTATGTTCCCCAGACGGTTTCCTCAACAAAACTACACTGGAGCTAAAAGAAGATTCACTGTGAGAAATAATCCCTTCTTTCAACAAATAATCTATCTCCTCTTTCAATGCTTTCTCCTTAGCGAACGGAACAGAATAGGCTCTCATACAGATTCGGGTTGAGTCTATCAGCTTCATGTCATACTGTAGCAAATTAGTATGCCTCGGTTTATCTGTTAACACATCCGTATGTTCCTCCAGAACCTGTTGAACTCTCTCCCTCTGATTTTTAGTCAGGTGCTTACTGACTTTTACCTGTGCGGCTGTCTCACACGGGTGTAATGGGTATTCATGTGAGGTGAGTGGTTCCTTTTTCATTTCAGTTGCGATAGCCAAGGTCAGTAAGGGGTGCCTTCCTGGATTGGTCTGTCCAGATACAACTTTAAAAGGTTCACATGATATATTTTCTCCTTCCCCTTTTTGTCAATTTTATAGTTTGTTCTAGACACCTTCTCTATAACCGTATATGGACCTTGCCATCTAATTTGCAACTTATTCTGGCTGCCGGGTAGTAGAAGAATCACTTTCTCTCCCACAGCTAATTCTCTGTCCTTTGCTTTCCTATTAAAATAAGCTGCATGTTTCTTCCTGGCTTGTCTCAAATTATCATTTGCCAGTTTCCATCCAGCTTTCAGACGAGTGGTCATCTCGTTCACATATTGATATGATGAGGTAACAGTCTCTTCTGCTTGCTCATATGTCCAGGTCCTGAACAACGCTTCTAATGGACCTTTTATTGGCCTCCCAAATAACAGGGTTGCGGGTGCCATCCCGGTTGAACTATGTGGTACTTCCCGGTACGCAAACAACGCAGCGGGCAGAAATTGATCCCACATATCAGGTTTCTCATGTGCCAGCTTCCTCAGGATAGAAATGAGAGTCCCATTGAACCTCTCTACCTGGCCGTTCCCTTGTGGATGGTACGGACTACAATGAAAGTTTCTGGCTTGAAATAGCTTAAAAACTTCTTCCGTTAGTTTCCCCTTGAACTGTGAGCCATTATCAGTCAAGATTTGATGCGGGAATCCTAATCTTGTGAATATTGTAAGTAGTGCCTCTGCCACATGTTTCGAATCAATTGATGGCAGGGCTACCGCCTCTCCCCACATAGAACAAGTGTCCACCAGAGTAAGGATGTAACTGTTCCTCCTCTTGGTCCGAGTGAGAGGTCCCACAATATCCACTGCAACCCTCTCAAAAGGTGTTCCCACGATGGGCATTTCCCCTAGAGTTGCAGGAGCAGTCCAGTGCTTTGGAGCTACCCTTTGACATTCTGGGCAGGATTTGACATATCTTTTTATATCTTCCGTTATCCCTGGCCAGAAGTAATGACAAGCTATACGCTGTCCTGTGGCGCTGATCCCCATGTGACCACTGAAGGGAATCGCATGCCCTAGTTCCATCACTTTGTCCCTATTTTTTTATTTTTTTTCGTACGCCCGCTAATACTCGAGGCGAAATCTCAGGTTATTATTAATGTCTAACCTGACATTGATTTTACGTGAGTATCCCTTTTTTCTTGTACAGAGACAGGTGTCCCTCGCCATTCAGGCAGATACTCGCCGATTTCGGAGGTACCCATTAGAGCTGGGTTGGCTCAGGAGCCGCCAATCCCTGGTCGACGACACTCCTTCAAATGTCTTCGCCAGGTCTCGAGTTAATCCAGTCCAAATCCCGGTCGACGAAAAATCCTCAATTGCCGCCGCCCGGGTTTGATCCTGCATCACCCGGTCGCCAGAGCGGTGTTGTAACCACTACGCTAGTGCGGCTTCCTCTCCCTATATGAAGTGGGAAGAACCAGCTGTTTGTGACCATTTGTTCTAGTTCCGGTCTTCCTGTATAGCAATTTGTTCTTTATAAAATACTCTCCCTTGCTTGGAGGTGTGTGGCATTTGGGCAATTTTTTAAATTATGGCTTGAGTGTCCTATCCTCAGCCTGCGCCTTCCTCATCTCTTCTGGATGAGCATTTATAGGTTCACCTTCTTCCTCCTTTGACTGTGTCCTGGTCTGCACTGTCGCCATGATCACAGGTCTCTCGGGATTCCCCAAGAAGACGTATCTACGCCCCAATATCAGAGGGTAGATTGGTTCATCTATCACTGCTGCTCTGATTTCTCCTTCCACATAGCGAGTTTTCACCGTTATCCTTGCAATGGGAAGTGTCATGAGTGGTATGTCCTTAGTCGCCCCTTGTATTTCCACTGTTTCGGTGGTATACTGACTTGGGTCCACTAGGTTAGCCTTCACAACTGAATCATAATCCAAACCTGTATCATATAGGCACCTTATGGTGACCCCATTACAAATAACATCCTCACAAACTGGGGGGTGATAAGGTTCCTGCTATCCATTAGGATTAACCTTTAATCTCTGGTTCCCCGATTTCATTGCAGCAATGTTTAAAGGTTTCCTTTAACAAAATTCGGTGTTATGGCTGTCCTTCTTACACCATTTGCACCACCTCTTTCCTTGGTTAAAAGGTTTTCTTTCATTATATTTTTGGTCATTGAACTGTGAGTTTCTATCACGATAATCATTTCGTGGCCTATCAAAGTTTGTCCTGCCTTTATTACCTTGTTCTCTGGTATCAAATTTATTAAAGTGCTGTGGGGCTTTGAAATTTTCTATATGTTTCTTTTTAGAGCTAACTACCTCTGCCTGGGCTGCTTGATACCTCTCAGCAACATTCAAAACCTCCCCCAACCTCTCTGCACCTTGTTCCATGAGAAATTTTCTCAGGTCTGGAGCCATGGACTCTCTTAATTGCTCTATCATGATCATTTCTTTGAGATCTTGGGTCTTCCCCAGAGCCGTCCATTTCTCCAAATAGGTTTCCAGTCTGGCAGAGAATTGGTGGTATGTCTCCCCAGACAAAAGTTTGGCATTTCTAAACTTCTTACGATAAAATTCACCATTCTTTTCATATCTCAATAACAGAGCCTGCTTTAGCATGTCATAATTGTCTTGGTCGTCTCTATTCATTTTAGCAAAAACTTCATAAGAAGTACCTCTAAGCCCCTGGGATAACTTAAGACTCCACCTCTCTCTCTCTCCAACCCATACGTAGTAGTCAATAGTTCAAATCTACTTAGGTACCCCTCTATGTCATCGTCTTTCTCAACAAAATGGTCTAAATGAAACCCCATAGCTGAGGTTGAGGCTCCCTGACTAGGCGTGGCATCTGAGGCAAAGGGGCTGGCACCATTTTCCGGAGCATGGCCTTGTAATTCCAGCTCCCTTAGTCGTAACTCGTGCTCCCTTTGCAATCTCCTATCTTCTGCTTCCCTTTCGGCAGTCAATCTCTTTTCCTCTCTTTCTGTAGCTACTCTTCTTTCCTCTGCTTCCCTTTCAGCCTTTTTTTCTTCTAATTGGAGCCTTTTAATCTCGCTATCTGCCTCCAATGCCTTAGCCTCTTTGTCAGCCTCAATCTGCAGCCTCTTAAGTTCTTTATCAGCCTCAATTTGTAACCTCTTCTCTTCAGCTAACCTCCTATCTTCCCTTTCAATATACTTGTCACATTCTGACGTCACATATTGAATTAAAACCTGACCATCCATGTTCATTTCCTTAGCCGTCAGCACAGCAGCCGATCTGAATTTGGCTAGATCTGCCATACTATATCACACAATTTAACAATGACTAAGGTAAATTACAAAATCTAATTACTAAGGTAATATACTAATTAATTTATTACCACTGGCTGTGAAGATTCATCAATTTTTACTTTCCACTTTTAATTTTAGGGACACTGTTAAATTTATACAACTTATGCCCCCAATAGTTTAATTCCCGGACCAGGAGACCCTAATATCTTTGATAAACCTAAATCCCGGACAAGAGCTACCCAATATTTGTAGTGGCTTTTGATGTTATTGCGTGGTTGCTATGTTGCCTAATGTACTGGATGAGGTCAGCTGTGAAGGCTCCTGAAGATAACAGTTTATGTGAGTTACAGAATGCCTTTCTGCTACCACTTATGACCTCAAACAGACTTATTCTGCTATTATGTATGTTAACTACGTTTAATGTCTAGGGTAATGAAATGTGATGTGTAGGTAATTCAATACACAGACACACACATGTAAACACTAAGTCTAATAATAATAAGCTCTATGATCAAATCAACTAACACTGGCTTTAGAATTTAAATTTTACAATTTTTTGAGAATTTATTTAGTCCTGAACCAAATTGTCTTCTGGTCAGGACGTATGAAACAATATGTATTTATCAATAAAAGTGCATATATATATTGAATAATCAAATGAAAGTTTTGTACATAGATATATCGTTACATTGGTTAATATTAACACTAACTACAGTGTCTTTGGAAAACTAGCACTGGATGTCTAGTCGGGGTGGTGTCATCATACCCGATCTCTGTTTACAATAGTCATTGTCTTTGAAATATGGAACTGTGGTATAGATTTTATACACCAGGATTTTGTTTATTTATTTTATTGTGGAAAAAATTTGATGAATCCACAGCAGGCCAGGTTTTCAACTTATCTGGCCTGTGTCGCTGTAGTAAAGACTTCAAGTGGCCCACCCCTCACAGTTGCTGAGGTAAAATGGTAGGCTTCTTAATCATCCACTTTTGGACCTCTTCAAAGCATCTGACACTAGTGTAGTGCCAGACCAGAAACTCACAATTCAAATTTGAAAACACAGTTACGTTGTACTAGCAAAACTCAGCTGAGCTGCTGGCTAGATTATGGCGTCCCACTGATAATATATAATATCTCCTGGAAATCACTCTTCTAGCATTAACGAACTGTGTATATGGACAGTCTTTTAAAAATGGCACTTGCGGGCGTCTTTCTTTCTATAATATGAACTCTTTCGTCCAATCAGTGGACTTCCCCTCTACCTTTCAAATATTTAAACTACAATGTCCAATTTCAGTCCAGTCTCAGTCTAGTGTGTAGTATTTTTCTGTCGGTCTGTCCGTATGAACTTGGTTTTTCCCAAAATTACACTTGGTTTTGGACGAAACTACAAAAAAAACTACACAATTTTTTGTCTCACTACGTATAAAATTTCGAGGCAAAGTTATTTTTAGCTTCTACCCTCCCCTGATTGCCCCTTGTCCACATGCAGTTTGTTTTTATGCGTTAGGCTCAAGGACGCGTCAAAAGTGAATTTTGTGAGAAGTATGCATAAATAACTGTCTGATAGTCTGTATTGAACAATACAGTCTTTCGTCAATATCTTCCGTGTTATCTGTCCGTCTGTGTAATTAAAAGTATATTATTTCTCAGAAAAAGATGGGCTATCAAACTAGCTAGTTTTTATTTTCCTAAACTTATTATTAAGAAAAAACCTACTTTTTTCAAGGTTAGTTTTGAAATTTGTTTTTGTACCTTCGTTCACGGCGTTTGCCGCTATATTCAAACTAAAACGACTATTTACCGTAGAACGTACAAGATACGTCTGTTTCTGACAAGAGCTAAGGTCGTTCTTCGTCCAATTCCTTACATTGTGTCAACTAGTGGCGTAATTTTTTCCTTTAAAACTACAAATTGCGGCTTCTAGTCTTTAGATTTAAACAAGTGTTCAGACCGCCACATTTTTTTTTTCTTTCTTTTATCTCCGTTTCTACCCCGTCTAAAAGGATAGGCCGTTAGTCTGCATGTATAACTAGTTAGTTTTCAATGGCGCTAGAAAACGCTGGCGTGGGCGAGAATGTATCAGCGTATCTTACCAATATTTTTATCCCTACATGTTATTTTACCTGTTATCTTTATAAATGGAGGAATTTTAACGTTGCATCACTGTAATTTCACCACAACCAGTTACGTACCATCAGAAGAAAAAGATGATCAAATCAATCAGAAAGCCACCAACACCAACGCAGGATGACTACCAAGCTATGAACAGATCAGAACAAATTGTCATTCTGCGCCTTAGAACAGGACACAACCGACTCCGCAGTCACATGTATACAAAATTCAAGATTGGCAATTCAGCCATGTGTACATGTGGACAGGCACCCCAGACTGCGGAGCACGTACTTCAAGATTGCCCGGAATATGATATATTGAGGCAAACCCACTGGCCCAGAGAAACAACACTGGAAGCAAAACTATACGGAACTCTGTATGAACTAGAAAAGACAGTGAAGTTTATACAAGAAACAACATTGCAGATATAGACAATATATTTCAAGCGAACGAACGAAGAAGAAGAAGAAGAAGAAGAAGAAGAAGAAGAAGAAGAAGAAGAAGAAGAAGAAGAAGAAGAAGAAGCGATTTTCACATATTAATATTCACATGGCAATATATACATATTATTTCACATGTTAGTAATGAAAAATATAGAATGTAAAATGTACAACTTACGCCAATCTTGGCTCACAGACTGTTTTGCTCAGAGGAATAGAGACACTTGCAGATGCCTTTTACACGTTTCTTGGAGGTCGTTATTTTAAAAATAAGTTCCCACTTTGACTCCGTGTTTGCAGTTTCCTCAGATCCATGTTTTCCTTATTAATAAGATAAGAGTTTTCCTGGGCTGTTTAAATCCTTCAAAATACTCCTACAAAGTCCGGTCTGATAAATGGAATTTCTGATTCTAACTCTGGCAGTCTGGTTATCGTCTTGGCAAGCAATTATCAAAGTGTTCTACTCTGGCTGAAGGGTCAGGCCCTTTGCCTCCCCCATAAGTGTTTGTTACGATTTAGGCAGGGTCCAATTAGGAATTTTGTGGTTCTTCTGTTTCGAACCCCCACCAATCGTTTCAAAACTGCATATTTTGGTGGGGTAATTCAAACTTATTTCCGCCTTAAATAATGTGCGTGATGCAAAAAGTCACCTTTCCCATATATTGGCAATAAAACATCCGATTGCATTATCTGCAATGCCTACAAATACAACATCTTACTTTTCTCAAGGTGTGCAGGAAACGATTATGTCATTCATGTCTGTCCAAACTACATCGCACAGTCCAGTAATCTCTTTATCCGTCGCTTGTGCACACAAAATCCGTCTCTTTACCATCTTGGCAAGTGCAAACATTCGCCTTATCAATGCTTAACGAAAGTCGCTATAGCGATGTTAGTGTTAATCTGTAGTCTGATGTCGGCCACACCCGAGATTAACGAACATGGTTGTCGGTATTGTCTCATCCGTTCCTTCCCCAGCAGGGAGGAACGGGTAACCAAACAGACATGACGACTTATCACTGAGAAGAGTGTAAGAATGTTTGAAAATACAAAATATCTGCTATATAGCAGAGAAAGAAAAGGGTCCCGACCACTGAAAAGCATGTAATTGGTCAGTACAACAATTTGTCACAGAATACGGCCGTAGTGGACAAGCGAGCGACCCAAAAATTATGTAACAGTGACGTCACTGTTCAAGCAATACACAAGGTTCGTCCGACAGAGGAAAATGTAAGGTTATTTCTGTCTTGTTAAGACGTACCTTTTCTGTGACTTCTGTAGTGACGTCGCGGGTCTGGGCCTGTGCAAAGTTCGTGTCAGGCTTTGGGAACAAGGACGTACTTAAAGTATTTAGCACCTGTAGAGAATTTTACCTCATGCACCCCCTCCCATAAATAAACACACACAAAAATATATTATCCTTGCAAGTAGATAGTAAACAGTAGGCCTACAGTACTGTCGCAACAGTGTCCGTTGACACACCCCTCCTGAATGTCACCCGGGTCGGACAAGCCTGCTCGCACATTACTGAGTGCGCCACTTGGGAATATTCGCGATGTTTTTATAAGATGTGCGTTTATCTCTTCTCCCCCCACCCGTTGTTGTAGTTCTTGGTGATCTCTGAAGAAACGTAGAGGGAATAGTACCTTTGCTCTCTCAAGCATGTCGTATGAGGCGACTAATATGAGAATTTGTATGGTACTAGCAATCTCATTATGTAAAACACACTGCAACAGACACCAAGGCGGACAATAGTGCATATATGCAAGAGTGCAGGCTTCCTACAAGGGACTATCTGCAGTAGTGGTTTCATGCTCCTTAACGGGCGAAAATGGAAGTGATGATGATGATGATGATGACGCAAATATCCGATATTTGTTAGTAGCATAATAAATCTGCTCTTGAGTTAGGGAAGGCAGCGAACTGATCACCCCACTTCATAGAGCTGGATCTAGTATATTGAAGTCTCTAACACTTCACTCCCCTAAGACAGCATCTGTTACGGGACTTCCTGTTAATGTACTATCATAAATACGAACGTGCTACCGTGAGTAAATAATGCTTGCGTATCACGTGCTTGACTTTGATTGTACCATTATTGATTTGGTACTGTATCACATTAGCTGCACATCATCTAAAGTTACAGAAAATGTGTTCACAAACAGGTAGTTTTGCAACGTAAGCTATTTTTGCCCACTAAATGTACTCCAACTGAGCGATATGTCCTTTAGCGGCGGAAAAATGTCTTTTCACGGTTAAAAGACACTGAGGTGTCCGTATCAGATTTTGCTCTTTTCCTCAGACCTTCGGGTCCTGAGTGTTCCTCTATAAGTGCCTTCGGACACACGAGGAAGGACGTTCCTTGACACCTTCGGGTGTATGAGGCTCCGTCCATTTTGGCTGGAATGACGTCTCGTGAGTTCGTCGGTTTTATAGCGATATAGAGTATACATGAGGGCAAGTTCGGGCACAACGGGCTGATCACCTGTTTGCCAGTCACCTTGATTACGGAAACAACAACAAATAAAATTAATTTGCTGTTGCCCTACAAGACGCCACTAGGCGTGATGGCCACTGACTGCTTTGACGGTCGGTGGCTAAGGATGGAAGAAGAAGAAGACGATTAAAAGAAAGGATCGGGAGGGAAAAAAAGGGAGGGGGAGTGTTGTCAGACAGCTAAGGTAGTACTGTATTCTAATATTCTTCTTCTTCTTCGTTCGTCCTGAAAAGGACGTTGGTTGCGTGGTGTCTGTTTACGCCGGAGCTGCGATATCTGCGCCTTTCGACCGACACATCCGACTTCAGCACGGCATTTTTTGGAACAGGGTTTGCCTTCCCTCTTCGATCCCTACTCTCTCAGCCAGACTGCAGTGATGCAGCCTGTTTCCAGGACCACCACGTGGAGGTGGAGTAGGGTCTTGGTCAGCTCTGGTTCGCTGACCCTGATGCAAGCAGTCAAGCTATGGGTCGCTGACTGCATTCTCTATTGCTGCATCTTTGGGTCCCGTATTCTAATATAAAGGTAGTCCCATACTCCCATTGCAGATACTGCCGTAGAAGAGTGAAATGTTAGGGACTTGACTATACTAGGTCCAGATGTTATATGAGATAGAGGTGACCACTTCCTGTCCTTGCTGCCTTTGGCTTCCCTAGCAGAAAAGCAGAGTAGGATACCCATTTACAGCTGGGTAGACTGAAGCGTGACGTCACCAGGGTTCAATCCCTGAACCCGGCAATTTCGCTGCAGGAGGAACGCTCTCTAACGGCTTAGCCAATAGGAAGTTCTATAATCTATTCGAATATAAAGTAAGTGTTGTAGATACAGACAACGATTGGGCAGGGGAAGCTATTGAGAGACAAGATTATCGTTTTAGGGAGAGACAGAAAACGTCTTATCGTTTCCATCTTTTTATTTTTAACACAATAATCGTTTCTTCATTTTAGACACGTTAGACATTTGGTTTATCTAGATATCTGCGCAGACTGTATGTACTGCGTTTACTTTCAGTTGGGGTATTAAATTCATTCAACACCGTGTCTAGTGTTCTCGTCTGGCAGCCAGCAGAACACCCAACACTGTGGAATGCAGGGAAGGCGGAATACTAGCCTTGAACTTGGCCCATTTCCTTGACTATACAGTACGTCTGTCAGAAAGCAGAGATTTTGACACCGAATGCTTTCAGTTAGATATTTGAGCAGGTGAGACTGCTGACCACAAATCATACAACACCCGTATGTCACTGTATGAAAAAATATATTTGTTATTAATTTCTGGATATCATTGTCTTGCGGAATGAGTATAGGCACCAGATTGAGCCAAGAATAAATTGCAACAGCTACGATCACTGCAAAGGCACATAAATGTTTTGATGCAGGCTTCCTGCAAGGGACCAGCTACAGCGGGGGTTCAATGCTCCATAGGTAGCGAAAAGGGAAATGATGATACACCATGTAGCTAAGACGGTCGCCCCAAGAGTGCTGGAGTTCCATCACATATTTTGGTGATCAATAACTACTCGTAATTAACGAAAGTAGACAAATTGTGGGCATTCATCGGGAAAATAGAG
Organism: Oreohelix idahoensis; assembly: GCA_024509875.1. NCBI lineage: Eukaryota > Metazoa > Mollusca > Gastropoda > Stylommatophora > Oreohelicidae > Oreohelix > Oreohelix idahoensis. The sequence continues at coordinate 45,899 of JAMPIV010010003.1, forward strand.
GACATTATACGATAAAGGTTGCACTTTTGCTTAATCAGCAAATATAGGCTGTATAGCTCAAATTACGCATAATCCACTATAAGTGGCTACTGCTTTAGCTCGCAGCGTTCAACAGCGATCGACACTGTACACCAGGTATTCATAACCAGGTTTATTCATAGGAGGTTTATGGGCCGCCTGTTGCTATCGAAATGCACCTTAAACATCCGATTTGAGCTGTCGTTAGATGTAGTATGATTCCTTATAGATTTCCCCGCTGCATTCCTGTAATTTTGTCTTGTAGGGTGATTCTAATGTCTTGTTGTTCCTATTTTTGTTGTCAGTGACTCATGACATGTAACATCATTGTATCAAATGTTATGTTACAATAGCTGCATTATGCCAGTTGTGTCATCTAGGTATGTCTCACTATGGTTCACATGTTGATAGAATTACCAGACAGTTCTTGATCTGGAATCTCCAAGTAGAGGGATACCAAGAAACTCATAGAGAACAAAACCGGAGACAGACATGAAGGGCATGTAGAAGTCATTGAAAGACCTTGAGCTGATGGCACAGGACAGGAAGACTTGGTGTCGTATATTTTTTATAGGGGAATTAAGACTTGGGTTGGTCCCTTATGAATAGATTATAATAAGTGATAGTCACAGTGAGAAGTAGTAATAGCAATAGATTCCCACGAGTGAGGTGGTAGAATGTGATTAAGAGGCTGTCTCTGAGATCGAGAAATCTTCTCTCTCTCACCTATCTTCTACGACAGCTTTCGAGGAGTCAGACAGTCTAAACACACTTATATATATATATATATATATATATATATATATATATATATATATATATATATATATATATATATATATATATATATAACCACTCACGTGCACGCACATATATGATGACAGTTAGACGTACAGACGTGGGAAAACTATAACAAATGATTATATAAATATTCTAGAACGAGCTGACCAACACGCTGATTAATTTCAAGAGAAACTTTAATTATCATCTAAAATTTCTTCACAACACATAGAAATTACATCAAAACATATACAAATAGTCATAAAAATCAAGGAATTGCTACAAAAAATGATAGACCCACAGTTAGATCTTATCCTTCGAGGTATGCCCACAGTCCCGTTGGAAGAAAGTGATAGCCCCAAGGAGACAAGGATACATAGGATTAGGTCTAATATTTCCCCTTCTTAAGGTATGAACAGACTTGATATCTCTACTCTATTTTAAGGGAGATATGATTTAGCAATACTTGCATACAGAAAGTTAAGATAGCAAAATAGGTGCCCAATTACAACAACAAAAAACACTCCGTCCTGCATTCACTTTATTCATTCAGCCGAGCACACGTGCACATGTTCATACTCACAGCTTAGATAGCCACTTCTGGTAATACAATTTTTTTTTAGGACATTCACCTACAGACTCGTCAAGGGCAGTCTTTGACCAAGAAATCCCCAGTTCCAAAAAGACAGGATGAATTCTCTGCTTCCGGGAACGACTCCTTGGGTGTTCTTATTTTTCGGATGTCTGTTTAGGTCACATTAAAATTGTCCAGGCACGAAACATTAACAACGAGCACAGTGTCAATAGCTTAGGTTTCTAGAATTGAGGAATGTCAGATCGGGGTCTACTTTCAGGAAAAGACTATATTTGGTCACCACACCACTAGTCGAAACTCCGTCGGAATGTTACTGACGTTAATATGTTTCTTGCCACAATGGCTAAATTTGTACATAGAGTTTGTGCAGAAAATCTGATCTGGCTCAAAGGCCCAGTATAAAACATTTAGTCTTTAATAAAACCCGTTAGTGAGAGTTGTACTCTGTCTATTTATGAAGACACACGCACTGTCAGACAGGTGTTAACTTGCATCCCACGTGGTTAAAAGATAAAAATGTTTATGTTTCTCACAGGTATGTCTCTGTACTAAACGCCGGAAAAATTTGGGTTAACCCCAGTTTTCACTGCATAGGGAAGAAAAACCACAAATAAAATACTTATACATGCTACGTACTCGGATTATAACTTACATTTTTAAACTGACTTGACTTATCATTTAAACTTTCCTGTGAAATACGTTATGTACATAAAATCAATCATCATGAATTAGGAATACCTACGTGTTCCGTCACCACTCATGAAGCATTTAGCATTATAAGTTAGTTTAGAAAAATTTATTCTCGTCTGATTATTTTAGCAGTAAAATTAAATTCCTTAATAGCCGACTGAGTTTAAGCTAGAAATATAATTTCTGTTTTCCACTGTAACTCGTCACTATAAAATAATACAGACTATATAAATTAAGCGCTCTGCACAAAATCTAACTAGTGAAATAAAATAAGCGATTTAACACTTTAAACACTTCACGACATACTAGAATATAATATATATAATATTTACCTCAACACAGAACTACTAAGAACTTAAACCACTTCGACCAAACTAAATGCCATCCCTTTAACAGATATTCTTAGGAATCGAACGAAGGCTTGTTCTAGCCTTGACTGCGAAGTTACTGAGTGAATTAAGTCTCAAACTCTCGTTTAAGATATATGAAACACACACAAAGAATGTGCCCTATTTCCAAAACCACGCAATCTCTCGTCTTTCGTAACACTTACGTAACTTAGACGCATGCCGTAAGTGCCACCGGTGCGTCTTCACACCTACGTTAACAAACTGACCGAGAAGCGTGCGTGTCATGGAAAAACCCAGACTATATGTCTCATTCCCGAGCTCTGCGTGAGTGTCATATCACACTTCACTCTGAGAGAAACGTTAGTGTCAGGTGAAAATGCTAGACCGTATGGCACCTAGCCTGACGAAACGCCCGTGACATTGAGAAAAGTACAGACGCCTGTCTGCTATCTCTGTCTGCCCAGACGAGTATTCACACGTTCTATCGTCCACTGACATCTAATGCAATAGAATGCATTTAAACGCTCTCTCTCTCTCTCTCTCTGACACGTTATGTCATAAATGCGTTTACCAGTATGGGAAAGAAAATATTTTTCGCAAACGAATGGATGCGAAAAATACAGGAAAAAGGTAAAGAGTGATAATAAAAATAGAGGATACGGGTGAAAAAAAAGAAGAGGATATAGGCAATTTAATGATCATAAAACCTCTGTGACACTTGGCATATGTTTGTTGACGGTCTATGCTCCTTGGGGAGCTGAAGGGTGATGAATTGTGACAAGTCAAATGTCGATCGTTACATTTTCCTGTGACCTTCATATCTCTCGTGTTCTCTCTGTTCTTTTTTCTCGCTCGCTCTTTATCGCATTTGTTGCTCTCATCGACCACGGTTGTCTTATCTTATCTTATCACTCCTTACGGTTACCTGAGTGTGGTAAAGTGGGATATTATAAATATTTATAGGGGACTTATTGTGCTGACTGAGATCAGCTGTGAAGGTATCTGTATCTAATAAGGGTAGTGTATTACAGATGACCTTACTTGCTACCACATATTTATACCTCAGTCAGAATTATTCTGGAATATTGTGATGACTACGTTGAATGTCTAGGGTATGTATATGATGAAGTGTAAGTCACAACAACAACAGACAGATAAACAATTTAATTTATTCCACCACACGTGACAACACTGTGACACTCACACACATTTAACACTCTATAAGACTATTCTTAAATGAGGCACTGGTAAATTTTCAAATATAAATATGTATTAATTACTGTCACTAATATATATGTGTCCTGATTCAAATACAAAGTGAACCAGGAATCACAATCAATTTTAATTACAAGTTATATGTACAGAATTTATCAATATGAATCTTGTAGTGACATATTTTATTAATATTATCCTATGTGTGTCAGTTGTGTAGTAGTAATATGAGGTAATACTGGTTTTGTTTTTTCAAGCTATGTTGTTATTTGTCATCATGACTTCAAGTGTTTGTTTCTGTTGGAACTAGTATTGGAGATGTTCTCAGTTCCGTTCATTAAAACAATTAATTTCCCCTCTTATTTTTATACAATGTCAGTTTAAGATGGGGTTACATAATGTTGAGCTCCGCTGGCCACATAGGCTTATCTTTCGTGATGGCGGCAGGAAAGGACTCCTCTGCTCGATAGCCTCCCTGTATTCTGGAGACCCCTCACTGTTTGCTATATGGACCAAGGAGTATGCTGTCCGCCTCTGGATTCAGCAAAGCTCTGACCAGGTGCTGCTCAATAACTTTAGGACCACAGTCCCTGAAACAAGAAGGTTGTACCTCCTACTTCAGAACTAATTTATACTCTATTTCTACACTGAGCACAATACATAACAAACACTGAGTTCAGAGCGGTAGGCCAACTGCTATCTTCATCTGAAACAATTTTCACCAGTATATTCCTCCCTAATGGTTATTACGCCTCTGCAATTCCAGCATTATTTCTTTCTAGTCAATAATATAGGTGTCAGTGTACTGTTTGGCAATTCCATGTAGTTTTACTTTCCTCCGACACCTCTGTTCAGGCTGGAGCATTATATAGGCTTTACCTCATGTTCGCTACTGAACCACACATATATACAGACATAAATTATCAATTTACATTCAATTTTCATTAAAAGATATCAAATATTTCAAGCTTACCACAATTCATGGAAATAATACAGAATTACGTTGACTGGCACTGAATATAGCACAATTTCGATCTGCCGATGTCCCAGGCTTTTATTTAGAAAAATATGCACTGGCGCTCAACGCACTGGTTCTGTAGTAAGTTTATTTGCAAATGTGGTGTTGACCTGACGCCTCTAATTGACTATATTGGCAGGTCTAACCAATCATGCCATGTTTACACAGCTTTTCAAAAAAGTACTCCTACTCACGTTTCCCCTAACAACAAAGAAGTAGTATTTATAGTCCGACTAATCGTGTTTAGCCTTACATTTATTTTCCGCCAATCAAATAGGAGGTAACATGTCAGCCTATTTCCCGTACAATGGTGTGTTGAAAATCTGCCACTGAGCGATTCTGATTTGGGTGTTGTCTGACATCCCTCACTATTTCTTTTGGCTATAATTTGGTAATTCCTAGACTATTTGCGTAACGTTTAACATATTATTTGTCAGCAAGTCCTAAGGAACCCAAATATACAAATTTAATGGGGCTAAGGGGCTGCGTTCAAAATATGTATTTTCCAGGATAGTCGTGTAGTTTTTTTTATTTTTTTTATGTTTAGAACCGCCACCTGTCCTGCTGTACTGTCAGACTAATGTCAGGATTTTAGACATAAAACAGTAGAATGTCATGTTTCCTAATAAGCGTTTTGTAAGTTTTTAAAACCTAACTCTCTTGTGTGTAGTGTTTTTTTTATCACTGTCGATTTGAAAAAAAAGCTAGTGCTTGTGGCCTTACACGCGTGATGGTAGTAATTGTATAGCGAGACGCGTGTTTAGTGTTGCATGCTTTCAGCCCCTCCCTTTCTTTCTATCTTTAGTCCATCTGTCTTTCGTTTTTGGTTGGTAACGTAGTGTATAAAATGACATGAATGGAATATTAAATATAGGTCATCTTGCGTATCTCAAGGTTTTTCTTAGAAATGGAGTACATATTTTATCGTAGAAAGCGGGTATTGAAGCAGTAGGCTTTTACTATCAACGTGAAACGTTACAATTTGTAGACGAATTAGAAAACAAGGGGGATTTCGAGTACAGTCATTGTGACAGCACTGTTCTTTACCATTCTTCTTTCCTTTTATTAAATTTATTTGGTAAGCTTTACATTTACGGTTTAATTTATATACATGTGGATTAGAATATTTCACGACATCTCCCCTCTTAAAACAGACATCTTATGTCAGTCCTTTATTCTATATACACATAGATAAATGTAAGTCAACTTGACTTTACTCTGCTGTTGTGCTATCATGGTTTTATGTAGTTGGGTCCATTCAGAGTAGGCACTACTCATGAAATCTGCCTCAGACCTCTACAACCAATAATATTTTTCGGTTATGTTACTGAACAGCCGCAAGTGTGACTGCTTGTCTTAATGCTGCTTCACAACCCGTATTCACCATTTCTCTTCTCTGAGTCTGCGCAATGACATGTCCAGAGAACATTAGATTTTCCTCAAAATGTACGTTATGAGGAGATAACATATACCTGGTGATAGCAGAGTTTTCGTAGTGGATCCCATAATCTTCTTATTAGCCTGTATGAAACATTCGGAATATCCTCAATCAAAGAGGCAACTCAGGGATTCATTACGTTCCTCCGAAATGTTTACATCCAACAATTTTGTCTGATCTCAGGTTTTACTGGAATCTGCTAGTAGCCTTTACTCAGATCCACCCTTGAGAAATATTTAGCTTTATTTAGCCTGGCAAACAACTGATTTGTATCCGGCAATGGATCCACCTGTCCTTCTGTAATAGCATTCAGTCTCCTGTAATCTATACAGAGTCTATGTTCTCCAGAGGGCTTCCTTAAGAGTACAACACCGAAATTATACGAAGATTCACTGTGTGAAATAATTCCTTCCTTCAACAAATAGTCTATCTCTTCCTTCAAAGCTTTCTCCTTAGCAAAAGGAATCGAATATGGTTTCATACAGACAGGTGTAGGGTCTATCAGTTTCATATCATATTCCAATAAGTTTGTATGCCCAGGTCGGTCTGTTAACACCTCTGTATGAGTATCTAGAACCTGTTGCACTCTCTCTTTCTGAGTTTTCGTTAAATGTGTACTGATTTTCACCTGTGCCGCTGTCTCACAGGGGTGTAATGGATATTCAAATGATGAAAGTGGTTCCTTTTTCATCTCCATGGCAATGGACAAGGTCAACAAGTGTGTCTCTTCCTGATGTTCTCTTTCCAAATATTTCTTCAGGAGATTCACATGATAGATTTTTTCTTTCCCCTTCTTATCTATCTTATAATTGGTTCTAGACACCTTCTCTAGAACTGTATATGGACCTTGCCATCCAATTTGTAACTTATTCTGGCTACCGGGTAGAAGAAGCAGTACCCTCTCTCCCACAGCCAAATCTCTGTCTTTAGCTTTCCTGTTATAATAGGCAGCATGTTTCTTCCTGGCTTGTTTCAAATTTTCATTGGCAAGTTTCCAGCCAGTTTTTAAACGAGTGGTCAGCTCATTCACATATTGGTATGAGGATGTAATATTTTCCTCTGCCTTTTCATCAGTCCACGTTCTTAACAGCGTTACATGTGGAGCTTTAATTTTGTGGACCTATTTGTCCATTCACCGGTATGGTCTCTTCCACTAGAAGCGCTATAGTGATGATTTTTCTTCCCAGAATTATCATGCATAAAACGACCGCTACCAATTTTCCTCTTGGGGCTTTCTCCCCACTTAAAATTCTTGATGAGAGATTTCCTCTCTACATCTTCTTCCTCCAGTTTGTTTAAGTCCGATTGAGGGATTTTCGGCTTATCCTGGGGTAAGACATCTTTTTGCACTCTCCGCATAGTGGCCATTGTAAAACAGTTAATTGAAGCTTGTCCGTGAAAAGGGGCTTCCCATTCCCTTTGGTCCACTTTATCAAATTTATATTCCTTTTTATTTTCAGGCCTAATTTTGCCCCTTGGCGTGTCCAGGTCCTGATCAATGTTCCCACTTGTGGGTGTTCCCTCATGTGCTATGCTACACCTTTCTACAAAATTCTCAATGTCCCATCTTGCCTTGGGCCAATAATAATTGTGAGCCACCTTTTGGATGATGGTACCTATTTTCTCATGGTCCCCATCTGGTTTCACATGTAGGCTCCTTATTAATTATGACCTATATCTTTTAGGAAGTACCAGCTGTCCCTGACCTTTGGATCTAGCTCCAGTCTTCCTATACATCAACTTGTTTTTCATGTAAAAATCTCCCTTGCCTGGAGTTGTATGACAAGTTGACAATTTCCTAAAACAAGGCTTAAGGGTCTTATCCCCAGCCTGTGCCTTCCTCATCTCTTCTGGAGTGGTATCTAACAGAATATCCTCCTCCTGTCTTGAGGTCGACCTGACCTGAAGGGTGGCCATACCTATAGGGTTCCTTCTGCAACGGTCAGTGTCATGATTGTTCATCTTACAATTTTTTACACCACCTTTTCCCTTGGTTGAAAGATTTTCTTTCATCATATTTCCTTTCATCGAATTGTGGGGTTTTATTTTTATTGTCATACCGTGGCCTATCAAATTGGTGCTTACCTTTGTTTTGATCTCTAGGATCAAATTTATTAAAGTTCTGTGGTGCCCTAAAATTTTCCAACTGTTTCTTTTTGTTACCTGATACCTCTGCCTGAGCTGCTTGATACCTTTCTGCAACATTTAGCAACTCACCCAGCCTCTCTGCACCTTGTTCCATGAGAAACTTTCTCAGGTCTGGAGCCATGGACTCTCTTAATTGTTCTATAAGGATCATTTCCTTAAGATCTTGGGTTTTCCCCAGAGAAGTCCATTTCTCCAAGTATGTCTCTATTCGTGCAGAGAACTGGTGATAGGTTTCACCTGACAGTAGTTTAGCATTCCTAAATTTTTTCCTATAAAATTCTGCGTTCTTTTCATATCTTAATAAAAGAGCCTGCTTTAGCATGTCATAATTTTCCTGATCACCTCTGCTCATTTTGGCAAAAACTTCATAAGCTGCCCCACGAAGACCTTGAGATAACTTTAAGCTCCACCTTTCTCTCTCTAACCCATATGTGGTAGCCAATAGTTCATATCTATTTAGATAGCTCTCAATATCATCGTCTTTCTCAACAAAATGATCTAAATGAAAATTCATAGCTGAGGTTGAGGCTCCCTGACTAGCAGTGGCATCAGAGGCAAAGGGACTGGCACCATTTTCAGGAGCATGGCCTTGAAACTCAAACTCCCTTAGTCGTAACTCATGTTCCCTTTGTAATCTCTTATCTTCTGCTTCCCTTTCTGCAGCTAATCTCTTGTCTTCTCTTTCTGCAGCTAATTTCTTCTCTTCTCTTTCTGCAGCTAATTTCTTCTCTTCTCTTTCTGCAGCCTGTCTTCTTTCCTCGGCTTCCAATGCTTTAGCCTCTTTGTCAGCCTCAATCTGCAACCTCTTAGTCTCAGCCTCAGCCTCAAATTGTAACCTCTTAATTTCTTTTTCAGCCTCTATTCTCTTATCTTCGGCCAATCTTTCAGATTCTAATTTTCTTTCGGCCTCTTTTTCTAATCTTCTTTCTTCCCGTTCAATATATTTGTCACATTCAGCCGTGACATAAGCAATCATAATTTGTCCGTCCATTCCTAACTCTTTCGCAGTCTGTACAGCAGCAGATCGAAATTTTGCCAAGTCGGCCATTGTCTAACATGCAATTGTAACAATTCAATCTATCAATAATTATCTAAGGACACTACAGGCACTGAGAGCTCAACGTTATTTATTTCCACCCAAGGATACCTTTTAATTCTTTTTATTCCCAATATCTATAACAGGAGAAAGTTCAATATCCCTGGAGCGAGACCCCAATATATGTGGTAAAGTGGGATATTATAAATATTTATAGGGGACTTATTGTGCTGACTGAGATCAGCTGTGAAGGTATCTGTATCTAATAAGGGTAGTGTATTACAGATGACCTTACTTGCTACCACATATTTATACCTCAGTCAGAATTATTCTGGAATATTGTGATGACTACGTTGAATGTCTAGGGTATGTATATGATGAAGTGTAAGTCACAACAACAACAGACAGATAAACAATTTAATTTATTCCACCACACGTGACAACACTGTGACACTCACACACATTTAACACTCTATAAGACTATTCTTAAATGAGGCACTGGTAAATTTTCAAATATAAATATGTATTAATTACTGTCACTAATATATATGTGTCCTGATTCAAATACAAAGTGAACCAGGAATCACAATCAATTTTAATTACAAGTTATATGTACAGAATTTATCAATATGAATCTTGTAGTGACATATTTTATTAATATTATCCTATGTGGTCAGTTGTGTAGTAGTAATATGAGGTAATACTGGTTTTGTTTTTTCAAGCTATGTTGTTATTTGTCATCATGACTTCAAGTGTTTGTTTCTGTTGGAACTAGTATTGGAGATGTTCTCAGTTCCGTTCATTAAAACAATTAATTTCCCCTCTTATTTTTATACAATGTCAGTTTAAGATGGGGTTACATAATGTTGAGCTCCGCTGGCCACATAGGCTTATCTTTCGTGATGGCGGCAGGAAAGGACTCCTCTGCTCGATAGCCTCCCTGTATTCTGGAGACCCCTCACTGTTTGCTATATGAACCAAGGAGTATGCTGTCCGCCTCTGGATTCAGCAAAGCTCTGACCAGGTGCTGCTCAATAACTTTAGGACCACAGTCCCTGAAACAAGAAGGTTGTACCTCCTACTTCAGAACTAATTTATACTCTATTTCTACACTGAGCACAATACATAACAAACACTGAGTTCAGAGCGGTAGGCCAACTGCTATCTTCATCTGAAACAATTTTCACCAGTATATTCCTCCCTAATGGTTATTACGCCTCTGCAATTCCAGCATTATTTCTTTCTAGTCAATAATATAGGTGTCAGTGTACTGTTTGGCAATTCCATGTAGTTTTACTTTCCTCCGACACCTTCTGTTCAGGCTGGAGCATTATATAGGCTTTACCTCATGTTCGCTACTGAACCACACATATATACAGACATAAATTATCAATTTACATTCAATTTTCATTAAAAGATATCAAATATTTCAAGCTTACCACAATTCATGGAAATAATACAGAATTACGTTGACTGGCACTGAATATAGCACAATTTCGATCTGCCGATGTCCCAGGCTTTTATTTAGAAAAATATGCACTGGCGCTCAACGCATTGGTTCTGTAGTAAGTTTATTTGCAAATGTGGTGTTGACCTGACGCCTCTAATTGACTATATTGGCAGGTCTAACCAATCATGCCATGTTTACACAGCTTTTCAAAAAAGTACTCCTACTCACGTTTCCCCTAACAACAAAGAAGTAGTATTTATAGTCCGACTAATCTTGTTTAGCCTTACATTTATTTTCCGCCAATCAAATAGGAGGTAACATGTCAGCCTATTTCCCGTATAATGGGGTGTTGAAAATCTGCCACTGAGCGATTCTGATTTGGGTGTTGTCTGACATCCCTCACTATTTCATTTGGCTATAATTGGTTATTTCCTAGACTATTTGCGTAACGTTTAACATATTATTTGTCAGCAAGTCCTAAGGAACCCAAATATACAAATTTAATGGGGCTAAGGGGCTGCGTTCAAAATATGTATTTTCCAGGATAGTCGTGTAGTTTTTTTTATTTTTTATGTTTAGAACCGCCACCTGTCCTGCTGTACTGTCAGACTAATGTCAGGATTTTAGACATAAAACAGTAGAATGTCATGTTTCCCAATAAGCGTTTTGTAAGTTTTAAAAACCTAACTCTCTTGTGTGTAGTGTTTTTTTATCACTGTCGATTTGAAAAAAAAGCTAGTGCTTGTGGCCTTACACGCGTGATGGTAGTAATTGTGTAGCGAGACGCGTGTTTAGTGTTGCATGCTTTCAGCCCCTCCCTTCTTTCTATCTTTAGTCCACCTGTCTTTCGTTTTAGGTAACGTAGTGTATAAAAAGACATGAATGGAATCTTAAATCTAGGTCATCTTGCGTATCTCAAGGTTTTTCTTAGAAATGGAGTACATATTTTATCGTAGAAAGCGGGTATTGAAGCAGTAGGCTTTTACTATCAACGTGAAACGTTACAATTTGTAGACGAATTAGAAAACAAGGGGGATTTCGAGTACAGTCATTGTGACAGCACTGTTCTTTACCATTCTTCTTTCCTTTTATTAAATTTATTTGGTAAGCTTTACATTTACGGTTTAATTTATATACATGTGGATTAGAATATTTCACGACATCTCCCCTCTTAAAACAGACATCTTATGTCAGTCCTTTATTCTATATACACATAGATAAATGTAAGTCAACTTGACTTTACTCTGCTGTTGTGCTATCATGGTTTTATGTAGTTGGGTCCATTCAGAGTAGGCACTACTCATGAAATCTGCCTCAGACCTCTACAACCAATAATATTTTTCGGTTATGTTACTGAACAGCCGCAAGTGTGACTGCTTGTCTTAATGCTGCTTCACAACCCGTATTCACCATTTCTCTTCTCTGAGTCTGCGCAATGACATGTCCAGAGAACATTAGATTTTCCTCAAAATGTACGTTATGAGGAGATAACATATACCTGGTGATAGCAGAGTTTTCGTAGTGGATCCCATAATCTTCTTATTAGCCTGTATGAAACATTCGGAATATCCTCAATCAAAGAGGCAACTCAGGGATTCATTACGTTCCTCCGAAATGTTTACATCCAACAATTTTGTCTGATCTCAGGTTTTACTGGAATCTGCTAGTAGCCTTTACTCAGATCCACCCTTGAGAAATATTTAGCTTTATTTAGCCTGGCAAACCACTGATTTGTATCCGGCAATGGATCCACCTGTCCTTCTGTAATAGCATTCAGTCTCCTGTAATCTATACAGAGTCTATGTTCTCCAGAGGGCTTCCTTAAGAGTACAACACCGAAATTATACGAAGATTCACTGTGTGAAATAATTCCTTCCTTCAACAAATAGTCTATCTCTTCCTTCAAAGCTTTCTCCTTAGCAAAAGGAATCGAATATGGTTTCATACAGACAGGAGTGTGGTCTATCAGTTTCATATCATATTCCAATAAGTTTGTATGCCCAGGTCGGTCTGTTAACACCTCTGTATGAGTATCTAGAACCTGTTGCACTCTCTCTTTCTGAGTTTTCGTTAAATGTGTACTGATTTTCACCTGTGCCGCTGTCTCAGAGGGGTGTAATGGATATTCAAATGATGAAAGTGGTTCCTTTTTCATCTCCATGGCAATGGACAAGGTCAACAAGTGTGTCTCTTCCTGATGTTCTCTTTCCAAATATTTCTTCAGGAGATTCACATGATAGATTTTTTCTTTCCCCTTCTTATCTATCTTATAATTGGTTCTAGACACCTTCTCTAGAACTGTATATGGACCTTGCCATCCAATTTGTAACTTATTCTGGCTACCGGGTAGAAGAAGCAGTACCCTCTCTCCCACAGCCAAATCTCTGTCTTTAGCTTTCCTGTTATAATAGGCAGCATGTTTCTTCCTGGCTTGTTTCAAATTTTCATTGGCAAGTTTCCAGCCAGTTTTTAAACGAGTGGTCAGCTCATTCACATATTGGTATGAGGATGTAATATTTTCCTCTGCCTTTTCATCCGTCCACGTTCTTAACAGCGTTACATGTGGAGCTTTAATTTTGTGGACCTATTTGTCCATTCACCGGTATGGTCTCTTCCACTAGAAGCGCTATAGTGATGATTTTTCTTCCCAGAATTATCATGCATAAAACGACCGCTACCAATTTTCCTCTTGGGGCTTTCTCCCCACTTAAAATTCTTGATGAGAGATTTCCTCTCTACATCTTCTTCCTCCAGTTTGTTTAAGTCCGATTGAGGGATTTTCGGCTTATCCTGGGGTAAGACATATTTTTGCTTTCTCCGCATAGTGGCCATTGTAAAACAGTTAATTGAAGCTTGTCCGTGAAAAGGGGCTTCCCATTCCCTTTGGTCCACTTTATCAAATTTATATTCCTTTTTATTTTCAGGCCTAATTTTGCCCCTTGGCGTGTCCAGGTCCTGATCAATGTTCCCACTTGTGGGTGTTCCCTCATGTGCTATGCTACACCTTTCTACAAAATTCTCAATGTCCCATCTTGCCTTGGGCCAATAATAATTGTGAGCCACCTTTTGGATGATGGTACCTATTTTCTCATGGTCCCCATCTGGTTTCACATGTAGGCTCCTTATTAATTATGACCTATATCTTTTAGGAAGTACCAGCTGTCCCTGACCTTTGGATCTAGCTCCAGTCTTCCTATACATCAACTTGTTTTTCATGTAAAAATCTCCCTTGCCTGGAGTTGTATGACAAGTTGACAATTTCCTAAAACAAGGCTTAAGGGTCTTATCCCCAGCCTGTGCCTTCCTCATCTCTTCTGGAGTGGTATCTAACAGAATATCCTCCTCCTGTCTTGAGGTCGACCTGACCTGAAGGGTGGCCATAACTATAGGGTTCCTTCTGCAACGGTCAGTGTCATGATTGTTCATCTTACAATTTTTACACCACCTGTTCCCTTGGTTGAAAGATTTTCTTTCATCATATTTCCTTTCATCGAATTGTGGGGTTTTATTTTTATTGTCATACCGTGGCCTATCAAATTGGTGCTTACCTTTGTTTTGATCTCTAGGATCAAATTTATTAAAGTTCTGTGGTGCCCTAAAATTTTCCAACTGTTTCTTTTTGTTACCTGATACCTCTGCCTGAGCTGCTTGATACCTTTCTGCAACATTTAGCAACTCACCCAGCCTCTCTGCACCTTGTTCCATGAGAAACTTTCTCAGGTCTGGAGCCATGGACTCTCTTAATTGTTCTATAAGGATCATTTCCTTAAGATCTTGGGTTTTCCCCAGAGAAGTCCATTTCTCCAAGTATGTCTCTATTCGTGCAGAGAACTGGTGATAGGTTTCACCTGACAGTAGTTTAGCATTCCTAAATTTTTTCCTATAAAATTCTGCGTTCTTTTCATATCTTAATAAAAGAGCCTGCTTTAGCATGTCATAATTTTCCTGATCACCTCTGCTCATTTTGGCAAAAACTTCATAAGCTGCCCCACGAAGACCTTGAGATAACTTTAAGCTCCACCTTTCTCTCTCTAACCCATATGTGGTAGCCAATAGTTCATATCTATTTAGATAGCTCTCAATATCATCGTCTTTCTCAACAAAATGATCTAAATGAAAATTCATAGCTGAGGTTGAGGCTCCCTGACTAGCAGTGGCATCAGAGGCAAAGGGACTGGCACCATTTTCAGGAGCATGGCCTTGAAACTCAAACTCCCTTAGTCGTAACTCATGTTCCCTTTGTAATCTCTTATCTTCTGCTTCCCTTTCTGCAGCTAATTTCTTCTCTTCTCTTTCTGCAGCTAATTTCTTCTCTTCTCTTTCTGCAGCTAATTTCTTCTCTTCTCTTTCTGCAGCCTGTCTTCTTTCCTCGGCTTCCAATGCTTTAGCCTCTTTGTCAGCCTCAATCTGCAACCTCTTAGTCTCAGCCTCAGCCTCAAATTGTAACCTCTTAATTTCTTTTTCAGCCTCTATTCTCTTATCTTCGGCCAATCTTTCAGATTCTAATTTTCTTTCGGCCTCTTTTTCTAATCTTCTTTCTTCCCGTTCAATATATTTGTCACATTCAGCCGTGACATAAGCAATCATAATTTGTTCGTCCATTCCTAACTCTTTCGCAGTCTGTACAGCAGCAGATCGAAATTTTGCCAAGTCGGCCATTGTCTAACATGCAATTGTAACAATTCAATCTATCAATAATTATCTAAGGACACTACAGGCACTGAGAGCTCAACGTTATTTATTTCCACCCAAGGATACCTTTTAATTCTTTTTATTCCCAATATCTATAACAGGAGAAAGTTCAATATCCCTGGAGCGAGACCCCAATATATGTGGTAAAGTGGGATATTATAAATATTTATAGGGGACTTATTGTGCTGACTGAGATCAGCTGTGAAGGTATCTGTATCTAATAAGGGTAGTGTATTACAGATGACCTTACTTGCTACCACATACTTATACCTCAGTCAGAATTATTCTGGAATATTGTGATGACTACGTTGAATGTCTAGGGTATGTATATGATGAAGTGTAAGTCACAACAACAACAGACAGATAAACAATTTAATTTATTCCACCACACGTGACAACACTGTGACACTCACACACATTTAACACTCTATAAGACTATTCTTAAATGAGGCACTGGTAAATTTTCAAATATAAATATGTATTAATTACTGTCACTAATATATATGTGTCCTGATTCAAATACAAAGTGAACCAGGAATCACAATCAATTTTAATTACAAGTTATATGTACAGAATTTATCAATATGAATCTTGTAGTGACATATTTTATTAATATTATCCTATGTGGGTCAGTTGTGTAGTAGTAATATGAGGTAATACTGGTTTTGTTTTTTCAAGCTATGTTGTTATTTGTCATCATGACTTCAAGTGTTTGTTTCTGTTGGAACTAGTATTGGAGATGTTCTCAGTTCCGTTCATTAAAACAATTAATTTCCCCTCTTATTTTTATACAATGTCAGTTTAAGATGGGGTTACATAATGTTGAGCTCCGCTGGCCACATAGGCTTATCTTTCGTGATGGCGGCAGGAAAGGACTCCTCTGCTCGATAGCCTCCCTGTATTCTGGAGACCCCTCACTGTTTGCTATATGAACCAAGGAGTATGCTGTCCGCCTCTGGATTCAGCAAAGCTCTGACCAGGTGCTGCTCAATAACTTTAGGACCACAGTCCCTGAAACAAGAAGGTTGTACCTCCTACTTCAGAACTAATTTATACTCTATTTCTACACTGAGCACAATACATAACAAACACTGAGTTCAGAGCGGTAGGCCAACTGCTATCTTCATCTGAAACACTTTTCACCAGTATATTCCTCCCTAATGGTTATTACGCCTCTGCAATTCCAGCATTATTTCTTTCTAGTCAATAATATAGGTGTCAGTGTACTGTTTGGCAATTCCATGTAGTTTTACTTTCCTCCGACACCTTCTGTTCAGGCTGGAGCATTATATAGGCTTTACCTCATGTTCGCTACTGAACCACACATATATACAGACATAAATTATCAATTTACATTCAATTTTCATTAAAAGATATCAAATATTTCAAGCTTACCACAATTCATGGAAATAATACAGAATTACGTTGACTGGCACTGAATATAGCACAATTTCGATCTGCCGATGTCCCAGGCTTTTATTTAGAAAAATATGCACTGGCGCTCAACGCATTGGTTCTGTAGTAAGTTTATTTGCAAATGTGGTGTTGACCTGACGCCTCTAATTGACTATATTGGCAGGTCTAACCAATCATGCCATGTTTACACAGCTTTTCAAAAAAGTACTCCTACTCACGTTTCCCCTAACAACAAAGAAGTAGTATTTATAGTCCGACTAATCGTGTTTAGCCTTACATTTATTTTCCGCCAATCAAATAGGAGGTAACATGTCAGCCTATTTCCCGTATAATGGTGTGTTGAAAATCTGCCACTGAGCGATTCTGATTTGGGTGTTGTCTGACATCCCTCACTATTTCTTTTGGCTATAATTGGTTATTTCCTAGACTATTTGCGTAACGTTTAACATATTATTTGTCAGCAAGTCCTAAGGAACCCAAATATATAAATTTAATGGGGCTAAGGGGCTGCGTTCAAAATATGTATTTTCCAGGATAGTCGTGTAGTTTTTTTTATTTTTTATGTTTAGAACCGCCACCTGTCCTGCTGTACTGTCAGACTAATGTCAGGATTTTAGACATAAAACAGTAGAATGTCATGTTTCCCAATAAGCGTTTTGTAAGTTTTAAAAACCTAACTCTCTTGTGTGTAGTGTTTTTTTATCACTGTCGATTTGAAAAAAAAGCTAGTGCTTGTGGCCTTACACGCGTGATGGTAGTAATTGTGTAGCGAGACGCGTGTTTAGTGTTGCATGCTTTCAGCCCCTCCCTTCTTTCTATCTTTAGTCCATCTGTCTTTCGTTTTAGGTAACGTAGTGTATAAAAAGACATGAATGGAATCTTAAATCTAGGTCATCTTGCGTATCTCAAGGTTTTTCTTAGAAATGGAGTACATATTTTATCGTAGAAAGCGGGTATTGAAGCAGTAGGCTTTTACTATCAACGTGAAACGTTACAATTTGTAGACGAATTAGAAAACAAGGGGGATTTCGAGTACAGTCATTGTGACAGCACTGTTCTTTACCATTCTTCTTTCCTTTTATTAAATTTATTTGGTAAGCTTTACATTTACGGTTTAATTTATATATGTGGATTAGAATATTTCACGACACTGAGCGCTCGACGTGTTTGTGTGATTACTTGCTAGCCAGACGGATTATGAGTCTTCTTTCAGCGACATTTTTATTGTTAACCCAGACTTTTTGTCGGGGACAATAAATAGCAACCGTTGGTACACTGCCGATTTAATAGGGATGTCGGAAGATGACAACTTTGTTACAGATTAAGGCACGGAAAGTGTTGTAACACTTCCAACAGATTGACTTCGTTGTAATAATCAACTACGAGAAAGTAACATCTTGGAGATTATCAGAGATAGATATGTGATGTAGTGAGTTGCTAACCACGATGAGTAACAACGAAAGTGGCAAGAGCTTTTATGGTCATCGACTTTGAAAATACCATGTAAATAGCAATATCTTATGTTGTCATGTAGTAATATTCTACATGACAGGGTGGGGGATAAACCCCTACCAATATCAGACTCCTTGATGATGGTTGGTTTGGCATGAAAATGCTAAGATAGACTTCTCCTGATTTATCTATCCTCAACAAAGCAACATGTAAGTGTGGACGAAAATTCAATAATAATCTACAGCGTGGTAAGATTACTGCACTGACTTCCAATCTCGTCACGGAGAAATCATAGACAGCCAAGAACACGGAATATTAGGACCTCAATATAGAACAGGCCATATTCTTCAAGTGCACCCAGTTATACACCTAACACACCTGATATGTACGGCATCTTAAATCAGTTGCTCGATAATATTCGTACGTTTCCTGTGCAAAAAGTCTGTGCTCGCCCGATATCGGGGTAATTTTTAACATGTACATGTTATCATTTTGTAATTGCATTTTGACATGTATAATTTTCTTGTGGGTGTGCAGTTGTATATGAGGATGGTAACCTCATCACTTAAAATAACTAACGCATGAACCACCACTGAAAGAGCTAATGACTGCTTCGTGCGGGTTTCCTCACAAGGAACCAGGAGCAGAGGTGGCTCCAGGCTCCATAGAGAGCAGGGAGTTAATGATGATATCATGGTGTATATATTTATGATACTAACACTTTAGTAAATTTTATATGTGTGTTTATGCATATTTTAATTGTCGCCTTCCGCTGCCCAAAAGTACTTTCATCCGACTCTCTGGTTTAAAATTAATGCTCAGGGAGGATAACAATTCTGAGAAAGATGAGGTGGTGGATGGAAGCAGAGGTCGCCTGATGCTCATATCAGGAGACCCAGTATTCAAGAGAGGCATTTGTTTTCCACTTAGTTTGTGGTACAAGTTGCCAGCAGTCGACGTTAGACATACAGTGAAGTTTATACAAGAAACAACATTGCAGATATAGACAATATATTTTAAGCAAACGAAAGAAGAAGAAGACGTTAGACATCAACATCAGACGGCTCTTGAAGGCGCTTGACAACCTTTCTAGTTACAACAGTCTTACTGGATGGGACGTGCTACAGCCACCAGATTTGACTATAGAAGAGAAGGACCAATCTAAGGCACCTGTGTTAAACAACAGCGGCTGAAGCAAATAACAATCGATCCCACACCAGCAGCTAAGTACCATAATAGCGCAGCCAATGAAAACTTACAATTTTGTTGTCTAAAAAATACTCACTTACAATTTAGATCGTCTAATGAGGAAAATATCAGTGTTTCATTTTTTATAAACAACTTTATTTATTTTAGGTTGTTCACCCATAAGTGATTATTAAACCTGTTTATCTGTACCTATAAATCTATAGTTGAATTAATCACTATTGAGTGAATTGTATGACTGCACCAGTATGACTCCTATTGTTTGAAATATATAACCGTATAGAGCTATTAAATTAGTAATTGCTGAATCATCTTCAGCTGGGGGCTCAGAAATACGAGTCAATATATTTCCTCACAGAAGAGGCGGGAGAATAATAAGTTCAATACAGCTTAGATTATCCCAGTTGTTATGCTTCCTGTTCTTTAAAATCATGTGAGGCTCCCTGAAGTAGAAGCATATTTTTCTATTTATATCTCTACCAAGAATAATCTTGAGCGAAGATAGATATCTTTGAAGACCCTCATTTTTATACTCTAAGTTTTGCCATTGTTGGACCACTATTGCAGAGCAGAGGATACAATACCGTCACAAGAATGAATGACAATGGCCCAAAAGTCCGGTATAAACATCATCTATTCCTTGACCAAAAAAAGGTTTGCGCCACATCCTGTGTGATAATTTGCGAAGCTAGCTCAGAGTAGATCTTGTCTGTGAATGTTCGTGTGCTCACAGACTTATAATAACGAGCCATCCTCAACGTTATAAGAACTAGTGACCTCCATCTAAAATTAAAGAAAAACGTATATAATTTATTGACATTAATTTAATGAGGGGCTGAGGTAAACAAGACTTTTAGACCACTTTATATATTGTCCTTTGAACCCAACAAAGCAACGCGCTTTGACTAAACAATTAATACAGTAGCCTAATAAGAGGTGCGTGGTGGGGGGGGGGGGGGGGGTCTGCCCCAGGTGACAGCCAGGAAGAGAGTGCCATCGGACACTATTATTATAGCACTTACCGTTAAAAATGTACTTACAAGTGGGTTTCATTACTCGGGAAAAAAGGGGTGTCAAAAGTAGGATCCACCCCGAGTGCCAAACACTTTAAGAACGCCCCTGGATTAATGATTTATAAATGACATCAGTTTGACGTTGGTAAACTTCTAAATCTATAACGACAAATTATGTTAGGGCAGTGACTGGCGATGGTAATTCCAAGTTTTATGGGCGTAAAGATCAATACTAACAAGGGTCAATGTAGCCATTTAACTAGCTAGGATTAGAATTATAGTAATTACGTTCTGTAGCTTTACCCAAGTTGTCTTGTCTATAAATACCCCCTTGTGACGATACGGTTGCGCGATCTCAAGTCCACTCCGGCAGGATTGCATTACATTCCCGTGCGAGTGATATTTTCTTAATTTTCTCTCCCCTGTCATTATTATGTGGCATATTTTATGCACCATTATTTACTCTCTATGCTGGATCTAGTAGAGTTAAGTCTCTAACACTTCACTCCTCAACTGTTTCTGTTACGCCAGGTTTATTGACCTGGGCAGCGATAATATTTTATCACGTATTATCAGGCTGACCATCTTTTCTAAGCGACTGTGCCTGTTTATTCAAGCTTGCATTGTGCACGGTCTATGAAAAGAACCCCATATTGTGTGGCTAATCTGGCGGAGATCCGTCTAGCGAAACACAAGTGGTAATGCGTAATTTGTTTCCGCTTAGCCCATCCCTGTGTGTAATTATCTCAGATAATTATGTCTGGAAACTCAAGATTTGTAGACGTTACGCCAAGAACACATGGTCACAAAATAGTGAGAGGCAGATAGGGGCAGCCGGAAGTCTGACGCAACGATATGACATCACTGTGAGAGGTCACGCGTGGATGATAAATTTAATATTTTGAAATACGTGAGGGTATTTTCTCGAATTTGAAAACGCCCCTACCCACGTAGTCCTGAACGAGATTCGCTTGGATTGGTTCATTTTGAGGAGCAGAAATATGCAATGTATTTTATTGGCACACACGTCGGAAGTGCAATCTGTGATTTGCGCTAAGAACTGAGAATATAGTGTGATGAAAACACAGACACAGATCACACAGAGAGACTGCAGTGCACAAGTCATATCAGCGACTCCTAAAAGCCAGAAAGAAAAAGGAGACATTGGACTTAGAAATTCCACAACTATAAGTAACAGATCGAGTATTGGGAAACTTTAGAATTCACAAGTAAACCCGCATTTTTAATACAAGACTGGAAACTTAAAGAGGCCAGGACTTTAATTAACAATACTGGAAACCTAGGAATTTGATCACAAGTCATAGAGGAATTTAACAAAAGTTTTCCCAGGCCTAGGCGATTTCACAGAACATCTTCCGTCCGAGGAATTAACTCTAATTTCCCAGACCAAGTCATAGAGGAATTAAACAAAAGTTTTCCCAGGCCAGGATTTCGCAGAACACCCGCCGTCAGAGGAATTAACTCTAATTCCAAACCAAAGTGATTTCGAAGCATCTAATACAGAGCTGTGTCCAGTCTAAATCTGTGCAAGGAGATTGTGTATTCCCAAAATTTATTTACTAATGCAAATTGTACAGGTTTCTTGCTAAGTGGTTATAAATGAGGCTGGCAACTATGAAAACAGTATATGCATGAACCACTACTGCAAGAGCTGGTGATTGTTTCTGACTAGTCGTGCGGAAAACCCGACAGCTGAGCAACCCAAGACTCCGACTGGAGTAGTGATGAATAATGAGTGATGATTACATCACATGTGCCTAAGGTGTAACATATTATCTTGTGAGATTTATGTACCTTTTTTAATTTTAATTCAGGCAAATCATTATTCACTCAGTCCAGACGCAATTTCCTAGTTAACAACCAGAAGGATATTGGTGAATTCTCATCATATTCCCTGAGTTATACTGTGTGCTCGGGAATTTAATTCTTCTGAGAGGTTAAGATTAGTGGATGGAGCGCATGACAATGGGCCTGTTAGTTTGCTGCGAACAAATGAACTTAGCAGGCATTTGTTTCTTTCTATTTGTCTAAAATCGTGGTTAAAAGCCATCAGACGATTTGTGGTATTCACGCCGCTGTTGTGAGGGATAAGCATCCACCTTAACCACCTACAGTGGAAGAGAGTGTGGAGAAGGCTTCAGTCTTCACAGAATTGATGAACCACAGCTGCAGGACTCATCTGGAGTTAAGTTTTTCTAGTCACGGGCAACAGCAAAACAAGGACTTTGATAGCACCCCGATCCAACCTCTGTGAGGAAAAATTTCATTTACCTCCCCCCCCCCCCCCCCCCCCCCCCCCCCCCCCCCCCCCCCCCCCCCCCCCCCCCCCCCCCCCCCCCCCCCCCCCCCCCCCCCCCCCCCCCCCCCCCCCCCCCCCACCCCCCCCCCCCCCCCCCCCCCCCCAATTTAATCCTTATTTTAACTTGTTGAACTAATTGACTAATAAATTTGTTGTATGTTATTTTAAACTAAACAAATAATTGTTTATTCAATCATTAGAAGTATGAAAGCAAACGTATGAGCAAGACTATTTAATAATTACATATATATATATATATATATATATATATATATATATATATATATATATATATATATATAGAGAGAGAGAGAGAGAGAGAGAGAGTGTGTGTGTGAGAGAGAGAGAGAGAGAGAGAGAGAGAGAGAGAGCCATTACATATAAGAGGGCATTGGTTGGATTACACCAGCTAGGGGCTTAACGGGCCAGAACCATTGCTTAAATCCTTCACAAAAAGCGACGGACCAGATATAATGCGTTAATAATTGTTCAGCCCAATGCAACATTGTTCTTGACTTCTGGAAAATATTTTTTGAAAGCTCCCTTAAGGTAGAAGTGTTATTAATCTTCTATCTACGTCTCTGCCAAGAGTAATATTGCGCGCAGGTAGATACCTTGGAAGCCAATATTAGATACTCTTGAGTTTTGGTCACTGTTGGACCACTACTGCAAAGCAGGGGATGCAATCCGTGACCTCCCCCCCCCTCACTATAATACGTAGTTCCTATAGGCCGGGGTAACAGCGATGCACCAAGCTTTTGACACAGTGTATTACTCAAACCTAGTTGCCAACCAGTGGCCTAGGGAGTGTATACAACTAGTTGTACTTATGGTTTGCGCTTGTATAAGGACATTGCCTTACCACCGCTGCGACATCATCATTATTTTATCCTGTCTTGGTCGTTTCTTGATGACTTCAAACACAGATATCGTCAAAACTTTTCTTCTTTCACGATACAATGCTTGGCTGGTAGAGTTCTGGAGTCTAAGTGATTTAATGAAATATTTCATATTCTACTTTATTATTTTATTTTCTTATCAGTTTATTGTATGTCAGATTGTTTCACTGTCACGTGTAGCTTGTTATGTCATGTAATCTCCTGTGACAGACGAACGCATCCGACCCTGAATAATATGATACGACTCTTCGTAACGACCCCTTGGATAACATCAGTGCCCCCGAAATATTGTAACCTTTCGTCAAACGGGATTTTTCTTCTCACCTGGGCTCATTAGCTATGCAACCTTTCCACGCAGATTGGCAACACCTTTGCTGATTGATATGTGGACAGCTTATCTACCGTTCATTCTGGTCATCGCATTGATTTAAGGAGAGGCTAAATCACGCCCATGGTCATCTCTTGAGCAATCATAGGCAGTAATTTCATTAACTTGGCCCAGAGGGGGCGGCGCCAGAGTCAAACAGATAGCAGCGACCACGATCAAAGACACAGACTGGGGGATCTCAGGAAAGACTAGCGCCACGATCAAAGACAGTAGTGGTCCCTGACGAGCAACGCAAGTTCCCTGCCGGTATTTTCGCATCTCCGTGCCAAACGCAGAACCGATCGCAGTGAAAGCGAACGGGGAAAGCCGGAACGCAGGCAGCGAGCGAAGATACGAGAGACCAGGAGCGGCATATCTCTTTGGTCTGGCGGTCAGATCCCCAAAAGTGTCCTGAGATCTAAAAAAGGTGTCAAGTTTCTCATGTCCCACTCATCTTTCATTTCATTCTAGATATATACAGACCACGTAGAAATACACTTTATCACTCGCTGGCCAGAACTTAACAGAAGCACTAGCTATATTTGAAATCTTGTTATAGATTTTCCCCTGGATTTTATACATATTTGCAGTGAATTCTATTTCTGTGCAAAGCGGTAAAATATATATTGCGTAAAGTGATCAGTGGTCTAGTTCATTCATTCTATTTCACTGGATTTTGTGTTAATTTAAATCTATTAAATTAAACCATCTCAATAGTTCCAGTTGTAAATGTAATGATATATCTGCTATATTATTTCCAAAAGATAATAGATGTTAAATGCTTAAATTAACGTTTAAAGTCGCGAAGGAATTTATAATTAATAAATTTAGCTAAGTCCTATATTTATAGATGTGTGTTTTTTAACCACTAAAACTCGCGCAGTGTTTATTAAATACATAATTAAATACGCGAGCGTATATAAAATAGTCTTAACGGGAAATTTATCGCGCTTTAGAAGGTTATTTGTTTTTCGGTATATTACATGTCTTTTTTTCTTTCATACAGAGTGATAGTAACCTGTGCGATCCCAGCATTAAGAAAGCAATAAAGCAAATCAATCTAAGCAAACTACTTACTTACTTAGTCGTTCCCCTTCTACCGTGAGGTGTAGAGGTTTGGAAGAGAGAGCGCCAGACTATTCTATCGGCTGTCTTCCTCCTGGCCTGGTTCCATTCTAGTCCTCGGTCCTTCAAAGATTGTCTAATGTTGTCCTACCAGCGGACTCTGGGTCGTCCTCGGGGTCTGGATCCTTGGCTCTTTGTTTCCCATGCTTGTCGTGGTAGCCGATCTTCTCCCATTCTGCAGACATGGCCAAACCATCTTAGTTGGGACTGTTCTACTTGGGTCTGTAGGGGGTGGCATTTTAGGCCTTGACGTATCGTCTGGTTGCGTACCATGTCTCTTCTTGTTACTTCAACCACCTTCCTCAGATACCTCATTTCTGAGGTTTAGATCTGGCTTTTATGGGTTGTAGTCATTGCCCATGACTCGCATCCATATGTCAAGACTGGGACATATGTGGAGCGGTATACAGCCATCTTCGTTTTCTTACCAACCTCTCTCTTGCTGAGGAATCCTCGATTTATGGCTTGAAAAAGTCTCCCAGCTGCTGCTTTTCGAGTGGCCAACTCTTCTTTGATGCCTCCCTTTCGGTCTATAATAGCTCCGAGGTATTTAAAGTGGTCGACCTGCTCCAGGACCTGTTCTCCCAGCTTAATCTGATGTCTTCTTTCTTCTCGTGATATCACCATGGATTTTGTTTTAGAGCTGTTTATGACCATCCTTCTCTTCTCCAGCTCTTCCTTCCAGACTTGCAGGTTGGATTGGAGATGTGCCTCTGATTTAGCAATCAGGGCAACATCATCAGCAAATGCCAGCTCTGAAATATAGACCTGTCTCATCTTCCAGTACCCCACTGAATACTTTCTTGTTCTCTCCTTACATGTCTTGATGACATCGTCCATAAGGAGTATGAAGAGGTAAGGTGATAGGATATCACCTTGTCTTACACCAGTGGTGGTCCTGAACTCTTCTGACTTATGGTTTGCTGTCCTCACATAATTTCTGCAAGACTTGTAGAAGCTCTGTATAGCATGAATCAGAGGTGCTGGAATATTCTTCCTTGCCAAACAGTCCCAAAGTTTGCTCCAAGGGACCCTGTCAAACGCCTTTTCCAGATCTATGAAACAAAGATGGATCTCTCTCTTATACTCAAGGGCCTTTTCACTCAGCTGTCTGAGTGTGAAGATTAGGTCTTGAGTACTTCGGTTTGCTCTGAATCCGCACTGGACCTCATCCAATTGTGGCTCAGCTAGGCGTCGGAGTCTCTGCTCTAGGATTCTAGAGTAGATTTTTCCAGGGACACTGAGAAGGGATATGCCTCTATGGTTTCCACACTGTCGATTGTCACCCTTTTTGAAAATTGGTGTTATGATGGCGATCTCCCAATCCTTTGGTATGGTCTTGTTGCACCATGCTGCCTGTAGGACCCTTATTAGTAACAGGTCGCCTGATGCTCCCATGTACTTAACCATTTCTGGTGTTATACCATCATGCCCTGCTGCTTTGCCCATCTTGATTTTCTCCAGTGCTGCCTTCAGTTCTTCCATCTTTATGTCATCTTCATCACCATTGGTTTCCTCTTCTGTGCAAGTGGTTATCATTTCTGATGTTTGACCTTGCTCACCATCAAGGAGTTCTGAGAAATATTCTTTCCATCTTTCCATTACTTCCTTCGGGGCAGTAAGCAATTTGCCTTGCTTGTCCTTTATAAATTTGAGAGGGCATTGTTTTTCCTTCCTCATGTTCTTTAGGGTCTTATAGAACAATTTCTGGTTTTCTTGTGCATCTTTTTCTAGCTTTTCTCCAAATTCTTCCCAGGACTTCTGTTTTGCTGCTAGCACTTTGTTCTTTACTTCTGTTCTGAGTGTCACATATTCTCTATGTTTTTCCATTTGTCCTGTTGTGTTTTTAGCTCCTAAGTATTGTTTCCATGCCATTTTCTTCTCTCTTGTTTTCTCTTTGACTTCCTCTGTCCACCAAGGTGTCCTCTTTCTCTTGTTCCCAAGTCGGACTTCACCACATGCTTCTGCAGCAGCTGTCTTTATGATATCCTTGAATTTAATCCAGAGGGTTTCCAAGTCATCAGGTTGTTCTTCTGTGTTGCTCACCGCTGCAGCAATAAGCCCCTGATATCTGGTCTTAATTTCTGGCTCTCTCAGCTTGTAGGTCCTAATGCTCATTTCTCCTGCTCGTTTACTTGGTTTCTTGCATGATGTTGAGCAGTTCCTAGGCTGAGCAACTCTTTCAGTTGTTCGTTTGATTGTTAGCAGGTAGTGATCACTTCCAATCTCTGGTGCCCTCCAGACTCTTGCATCTCGGACATATTTGAATGAGCTTCTCCGAACAATGGCATAGTCGATCACTGACTTCTCATTCTTTGTTGGTTCACATCTAGTGTATGCATGTGTCACGGAGTGCTCGAAGATTTTGTCTAGATTATGTTAAAATTCCTTATTTTTCTTTTCCTTCACATTTGTCTTTGTTCTCTACGGAAATATTTGCACCTGTGTTCGTTTCTTTAGCTGTTTTTTTTTTGAGTCCTCGCTAATAGTCCTGTCATTCGATCCAAAATTCTAGCTTCTTCTACAAAGGCACTTAAAAGCATTTCTTTAAAGATGTCTATACGATTTATTAGCTTGGTCGAAACCAGTGGTTCCCAGAGTATTATATTTCCGTGTGCAGTGGTCAACTGGAGACCGGCACGATAAATCTTTTACGTGTCTTAGCATGAGACGGGACATAATTAACTCTTGGCGTGGGAATCAGGAAATATTTTAACTTCATGCGAACGAATGCTGAGTTTTTAAGATCACTTGCTGATTAACCGCGGGAAGACAACGCACGCTTATAAGTTATAGAATAGAAGCATCAACTTACCTCATACCTACAAGTATATGTGATTGAGAGTAAAAGCTACTAAAGTTCTATTTCTTAAGCTGCGGATAAAGTCCTGAGCGGTAAGCAAACTCTCAGTATTCGCTTAATTAGCTAACTCTAATATCAAGGGATTAGTTAATTGATGTAAAGTGTGAAATACTTAATATTGTGGTTTTATTTCTTTACATTAGAATGATAGCTATTTTGCATTTATGTATTTTGAATGTTATTGATGCATTATAATGATGTAAGTACTGGCTGATATGAGAAAGTACTACAAGCTAATTGTATTAGGAATGTGATGAAGAAAAACTGTTGTGAACGAGAGAAGAACCGTGTTGTTCAACGGACGAGTGAATGAAAAATATTCCTCCAATGCAGTCACGCATGAACGCACACGGCCAGGCGTCTGCTTATAACAAAGGTTGACCTGACTGACCTGAGTGTGAGACTAACGCTAGACAGGAATTTGTAAACAAATGGACAGTCGCCTTAAAGGAAAAGACTGACGTTGGTTCAGGTAAATATCTTATTAGGCACCATTCTGAGACGAAATGTCCAGAGTGGCTGTAGTCAATATATCTGTAAAACAAACAGAAGATTGATTGCCTGTATTGTCTTCCACAGCCCAGTTGCAGAATCCTAGCCAGTTTCTGGATTTGATTGCTGTAAATTGTTGCGATTAAACCGACTAGTTGCTCTATGCTACAGAGAGATCTAGTGCTTACGTCTCAAACCCTCGAGCGGTGATCACAAGTCAGCAACCCTGAGCAGTCTACAGCTTTAAGCAGTTAACACCTCGTCAGCACCTGAACTTCATAACGCAACTTCACAACCAGGTGAACGAACAGCCTAGTCATCTCTTGGACTGTAGCCTCACTGAATCATATTCTCCAGTTGGTAATCCCTACCTACTGTGACGCCCAGGAGGAGTCCAAGCAGATAAGTCTACCTAAAACCCAGACCAAAGTCAGAATTCACTTTTCCAAGAAATAGCCATAGGAATAAACTTTCGTCTGTGAGGAAAATAGCCTCTAATTCTTATCTGAACCAAAGACACTGACAGTTCTAAATTTCCTAGTATTTCTTTTTTTTATTCAAAATACATGTCTACATTGATTTTATTTTCCACTGTAATTAAAGTAATTATGTACATTCGGTAACTCACCATCATTCTGAGTTTGACTTAGTAGATTGTATGTTCTGTTCAGAAAAACATTCTCAACCCTCCTTGTATTATTACCTGTTACTATTAGTTCATCTTCAAAAAGATTTGAGTAAGAAAGAGTTAGTCGTCGCCAGAAAAATACAAGAGTTGGCAGTCTAAAGGTGAGAGAATCACTGACACCAACCTGTGCCCTTCTGTTAACTCTTTCCCTCAACACTAGCTCACATCTGTGAAAACTAGTGTCTAAAGGTCTATGTGCTTTCTACACATCTTCCTTACTATACAAAACTCTTTATGCGACAATTGGATTCGCATTCAACGTCAATTAGAGGGCGCCATCAAATATATCTGCGACAGCATGTATGCGCTTATGGGGGAACTTTGTGTTTGTAATGATCAGATTCTGCTCACTGCAGAATCTAAGGAGTCGCTTTCCATTGTCATTGAGAGTATCTTCTCCATATCTTCCGATAACTCCACTCCATCTAGCATGGTCATTTCCAACTCTGGCATTAAAATCTCCGAGCATGATAACTTCATCTAGGCAGTCATCCACTGTCCTTTGAAGCAGCTCGAAGAATTCCTCCTTGACCTCTGCTCTCTCATCCTCATTTGGCCCATACACTATGACCAGGTTGACTATGGTTTCTCCTTCTTTTAGTTTCATAACCATAATGCGCTCTGAGACAAAGTTCCACCCCTTGATACTATCTTTTTGATTTTGGGCCACAATGCAACCCACACCTCCTTTAGCTCTTTCGGATATGGGTACACCACTGTAGAGCAGCGTGTTGCTATTGAGATCTATGACTCCTTGTCCTTTTTTCTTTGTTTCCGTAATAGCCAGGATTTCTAGTTTTGCTTTCCTCATCTCTTCCACCAGCTCCTCTTCCTTCCCATTTATACTTCTTGTGTTCTATGTTCCATAAGTCGTAGTCCGTAGTCCGTTCCAGTTCGTCGCCTTTAGAATCAGTCCGGTTTTCTCTCTTTTGTTACTCGTAATCGTGGTTTAAAGCAAACAGGTGATTGGCCTGTTGTGCCTTTGCATGGTGGAGGGGCTGCCTCCTTACGGCCTCCATGCAGGCCGCCCTCCTCCATTTTCATCCGGGCTTGGGACCGGCATTGGCGGAGTTAATCTAAGCAAAGCAAAGCATAAACAGTGTGTAGAGTCTCCCTGACTCAGAACTTGTCGAGACTGTGTAAATTTTTAATCTTTGAGGCGATTCTATGTTTGGAATTCCGCTATCTAACTTATAGCAAAGAAAGCACACCCATAGACAAATTTAACACACCATCAAGCAAACTAAGTTGTAACGGGAAGAAGGACACTGGCCGAGCTTTTGTTAGTTTACTGACACAGAGAGAGAATACATATTTACCGAACAGTGATGTGACTAGTTTTCTCCCTGGACTTAAACCATACCTCACGGATAAAGTGTATCAGTACGCGTAAGAATTTTATTATCAGCGGCAAAGTCAAATAGACCACACCATCCTCACCCCGGTATCAGAGACCGTGCTCTCCCATAGAAACTGTTATTAAGAAAAGAGACACAATTACAGATTCATTTTCCAGCGATTACGGGATCCTTTTTATGTGCTGAACGCCTACCCGCAAATCTGGGGCTGGAACTTGAACTAACACTCATACATTTAGTTTGAGGTGTAACTGCCGTTGTGTTATTCTATGGAGTGCCAGATTTTTTCACAATCGGTAAGTGAGAGCAAGATGAGTGAAGGCCTTTACTAGCGCGTGTATGAATTACAGGAAATTTAATCTTATTTTGTGACCCATTTGTTAACTTGCTTACCGGGTAATACATTTTCTGTATCCCCGGCATTGTTCCTTTAAGTGGGATAGTTTTGTTAAACTCTGTTTTAAACCCCCCTCCTTTTCTTTTGCTTAGTAAAGGGAAGAACAATTGGGAAGAACATGATTTTTTCTACCACCTATACCTTCTTCTTCTTCTTTCGTTCGCTTGAAATATGTTGTCTATATCTGCAATGTTGTTTCTTGTATAAACTTCACTGTCTTTTGTAGTTCATACAGAGGTCCATATAGTTTTGCTTCCAGTGTTGTTTCTATGGGCCAGTGGGTTTGCCTCAATATATCATATTCGGGGCAATCTTGCAGTACGTGCTCCGCTGTCTGGGGTGCCTGTCCACATGTACACATGGCTGAATTGCCAATCTTGAATTTTGTATACATGTGGCTGCGGAGGCGGATGTGTCCTGTTCTGAGGCGCAGAATAACTATTTGTTCTGATCTGTTCATAGTTTGGTAATCATCCTGCGTTGATGTTGGTGGCTTTCTGATAGATTTGATCATCTTTTTCTTCTGATGGTATGTAACTGGTACATCCGGTTGTTCGTCTGCAGCACCTTCTTTAGCCAGTCCGTCTGCTCTCTCGTTTCCTGGTATTCCACAATGAGACGGTATCCACTGCATGGCGACCCTGCGCTGGTTGCACAGTTCAGAAAGTAAGGCCTGTATAACTGGCAATTTTCTGGACTGAAGTGCTTGGAGTGCTGATCTTGCATCTGTCAGGAATACTACAGGCTGTGGACCGAGATTGGTGTTTAGTAGTTTCTCAGTTGCCACCTTGATTGCCTGGACTTCTGCATCATAGTTGTTACAGAATTTCCCCGTTGGTACTCTGACCGTATCCCTAGTGTTGTTTGTGTATTCTATGTACACTCCTGCTCCTCCATTCTTTACTGCATTCTGTGCTGACCCATCCGTGTATACTCGGACCCAGAGGTCCTGTGGGTATTCATCATCCAGGAAACTGAGAGTGACTGTCCTACGTTGCACGCTGTTCTGTTCATCCCTGTCGAATATTCCTTTCACTTTTGTGTGGATGTGTACTGGTAGTCCATGCTCCTCTCTCCAAGGGGTTTGTTCTGGCACAGACTTTAGGGGGCTGTTAACTTCAGGCAGGTCTGAGGTTTGTCTACGAAATCGTTTGGCCTGGTGGATAAAGCGGCTTCTTTTCAGTCGCCCCATTGCTAGGTTTTGGAATCTGTCCTTCATTGGATGGCTCGGCATACAGAGGAATTTTTCTGCCTGTGTTAGCACTTTCGTGTCTCTGCGTTCTCTCAGTGCTTGTATCCTCCCCATTTTCTCCATCTCCACTATAGGCGTTGATTTCATTGCCCACGTGATGACCCTAAGCGCCTGGTTTTGTACGTTATCTAGCTCTTGTAATGTGGTGTTTGATGCTGGACACCACGCAGCTGACCCATATTCCAGGTGTGGTCGTATACCCTGCTGGTAAACTTTACTAAGTATTTTCCCGCTGGCTCCCCATGTGGTTCCACTTAGTTTTCTCAGGATGGCTAGCTCCCTCCTGGCCTTTGTTGCTGCCTTGTTGATGTGCTGCTTCCATGTCAGCCTATCATCGAATGTAACTCCGAGATAGGTGGGTTGTTTATCTTCTCTCAGGAGCTCTTCGTTTATCTTGATGACACCAGCTTTTTGTTTGGGAGAGAGGGTGAAAAGCGTAGTGCTGCACTTGTCTGTGTTGATGCTGACACACCATCTATTTGCCCATGAGGTTAAGGCATCTATAGCTCTTTGTAGCAGTTTGGTGGCCACTGTTGCATGCTCATCTGTGCACCATATTACCAGGTCATCAGCGTACATTGCCACTTTCATTCCATGTGGTAGTTCAGCAACCAGGTCGTTGATGTAGACTAGGAAAAGTGTGGGGGACAGAACCCCTCCCTGAGGGACGCCATGACGCAGTAGAATTTTCTTACTCTTGAGGCCATCTAGTTGTACTCGGGCTCTTCTGTTATGCAAGTATGCTTTCACCCATTTGTACATCTTACCATTCACTCTACAATTTCTCGGTTTCTTCAGAAGCCCTTCTTTCCAAACCTTGTCAAATGCTTTCCTTAGATCTATCCATGCTGCTAGTACCAGTTTCTTATCTTGGAACGCATCCTCAATCTCTTGGGAAAGGTAAGTTGCCTGATCTTCGGTGGAATAACACTGCCTAAAGCCCGCCTGCTGTGGTACAAGAAGGTTTTCACTTTCAAGGTACCACTGTAGCCTGAGGTTGATGATACGTTCCATTGTTTTGCAGAGGCAGCTTGTAAGGCTGATTGGTCTGTAGGTGGAGGCAGTGGAACTGTCTTTTCCTGGTTTTAGGAGTGGTATCATGATTGCTTCCCTCCAGGTCTGTGGAACTCTTCCTGAGTTCCAACAGATATTGAAGATCTGCAGCAGCTTTGTTTTTGCTGCGGTTCCCAAGTTCTTAATCATTTCATTGGACACTCCATCAACTCCTGGCGACTTTCTCATTTTCAATTTGGATATTGCAAGCTCCAGTTCTCTGAATGTGATTGGTGCCTCCATAACTTCAGGTATGGTTCCATCTCGTCCTGCGTGTTGTTTCTCACGAGTCTCCTGTTCCTTCTCTGGGCTAACTTCGATGTTGTTGTCTTTAGCAAAGGAGTCTGCAAAGTGATCAGCTGCCTGTTTTCCCATGAGGATGTTTCCATCTTTGTACAGAGCAATCCTTGAGTTTCTCCCTGTACCTTCATCGTTAAGTTGCTTTACCAGCTTCCACAGTTTCCTCGTATCTCTTTCAAAGTTCAAGGACTCTGTTTTCTCCTTCCAGCTTCTTCGCCTGGCCTGCAACTTGGCTCTTTGAAATTTGGCCTTAGCTTGCTGGTAGTTATTGTGGTGTTCTTGGCATGGACTGGTCTCTGCCTGCTTTCGAGATGTTTCCACGTCGTTGTGCAGCTGCTCTAGTTCACTATTCCAATATGGTTTGTAGTGCTTACGAGCCCCTCTAGGTATTGTTTCACGAGCAGCCTGTAATATGCATCTGCTGAATTCATCGACTAGCTTATTGATGTCTTTGTCTACAGTCATATCTCTAGCCAGTATACTAGTACGGTGCTGGTACATTGTCTAGTCTGCCTTCTTGTAGTTCCACCTAGAGAGAGTGCTGCTCTCCTTGACAAGTTCATTTTCCACAATTAGGAAGACTGGCCGGTGGTCGCTGCCTGCAAGTTGTTTCCCTACAATGCGTGTGGTGTTCCACTCCAAGCTGGGTGAGTGGAATGCCAGGTCTGGTGTAGAGGTGGTGTGCCATGATCTCGAGTAGAAGGTTGGTGGGTCGATTGGCTGGTTAATCAGGATAAGCCCATTGTCATCCTGCCAGTTTTCAAGCTCCTCACCTCTCCTGTCCATGTGATCATAGCCCCAGCTCTGTGAGTGGCTGTTGAAGTCTCCGCATACAATCAGTCTTTCTTTTGCTGGGATTGTATCTAGTGCCAGTGGGCGGTCGCTCTGACAGTAGTAGTTGAGCAGGTGGAATTCTGAACTTTCTGTCCTGAGATGAAGCATCTGGTATTCCGCCCCCTCCATATATGTTTCAAGCTGACATGCAC
Organism: Oreohelix idahoensis; assembly: GCA_024509875.1. Classification (NCBI taxonomy): domain Eukaryota; kingdom Metazoa; phylum Mollusca; class Gastropoda; order Stylommatophora; family Oreohelicidae; genus Oreohelix; species Oreohelix idahoensis. The sequence goes on from JAMPIV010010003.1 coordinate 80,513, forward strand.
TGATGTTATTCCTCACGAGTGTCAGTATTCCACCTTTTCGCCTGTCTAATCGGTCAGATCGGTAGCACTGGTAGCCTCTGATTTTGAAGGCTATGTCTTTGTTGAGGTGGGTTTCTTGCAAGCAACATACATTTACTTGCTCTTCATTCAAGATATTTTCGAGCTCTAATTTTTTGCTGTAGCCGTCTTTTTTACTATTGACGCCTTCAGCATTCCAGTGCATTATTTTAAATGGTCTTTTCTTTGCTTGGCAAGTAGCTCTATTCTCATGCCTCCTGGCTCCACGGGGCAATTGAGAAGGACCCCCAGTAGTAGGGGTTGGGCCCTTCCGAGGCAGAGGGCCCGGCACTGCGCCTGCCTGGGTGTCCGTCACAGGGCGAGTGCCATAACGTTTTGCAGATATAGGCATACTTCCCATAGCGCATGTGCGTGGCATCCTGATTGCTGTGGTGCGCCTCTTGGCTGGTTGCCTCCGTCTTCAGCACCTTGACTTGCTAGGGCAGACTGTGGTCTTGCTCGAGTCTAGGAGGGCCTGGCCAGTCTTGGTTTTTCAGCCGCTGATGGCTGTACTTGAGCCCCATCTCCACGTCAAGGAGCTGGCCTTGATGGAGACCACCTATACCTAATTTTGAAACACCTCTTTCAGAGTAATTAACTTCACTGTTAGGTTAACTTACCTACGTTCCTGATAACTATTTACCTTTGGACTGGGTTTATCTTTGTCTAATAAGCGGGACGGGCTTAGTCGATACCAATTTTCTTCACCCCCTCCCTACCTTGTTATTTGCTTTCTTCCTTCTTCTTCCGTCCTTAGCCACCGACCGTCAAAGCAGTCAGTGGCCATTACGCCTAGTGGCGTCTTAGGGCAACAGCAGATAGGTTTTCTTTGCCATTGTTTCCCATCACGCCTATTGGCGTCTTTAGGGCAACGGCAAATCAATCCATTTGCTGTTGTTTCCGTAATCGAAGTGAATGGCAAACGGGTGATCAGCCCGTTGGTATGTTATTTGCATTTTTCTGTAATTTTGATAATTCTAGTTGTAAACAAATGATTATTGTAGTGATTGTTTTTTTTAATTTTTTTTTTTTTTTTTTTTTTTTGCGTTCGCCCGCTAATACTCGAGGCGAAATCTCATGTTATTATTTTATGTCTAACCTGACATTGATTTTACGTGAGTATCCCTTTATTTCTTGTACAGAGACAGGTGTCCCTCGCCATTCAGGCAAATACTCGCCGATTTCGGAGGTACCCATTGCAGCTGGGTCGGCTCAGGAGCCGCCAGTCCCTGGTCGACGACACTCCTTCAAATGTCCTCGCCAGGTCTCCAGTTAATCCAGTCCAAATCCCGGTCGACGAAAAATCCTCAAATGCCGTTGCCCGGGTTTGATCCTGTATCACCCGGTCGCCAGAGCGGTGTTGTAACCACTACGCTAGCGCGGCTCCCCTTTTTAATTTTAATAAACAACATAAACTTAATCGTTACTGTGTTGGAATACCCAAAGCCCACAAAATTTCCCCTATTTGTTTAAGATAGTTGTATTCACGTCGTCTGTGTGTTTGAAGCACCAAATCGGGGTGAGAGCAGGTGTGTGTCTGGAAAACTGGCAAATAATTGTTTGACCAGGAGAGTGGAAGAGAAGATTGAGAGAAACGATTTGTCGTAAATAAGTCTGTCTTTACTCTCGTCCAGCACTCGGGGAAGCAACTATTTACTCTCTACATTTCTATCACTGAGCTTTTCACCATCATTCTACACTCTTTCTAAGACTCTTTCTCTCAAAATAAATTTACGACATCTCCGATATAATACTTTTTTCTTTTAAACAGCATTTTCCTCTCCATGTTGTAGAGAGACGCACTCTTCAACCTAGACCAAAGGTCCATGAGTTATATTGGGGCGCACATCTAAATTTAAACGATCGTTCAGTCTGGAGACGGAATATTTAGTTTCGTGCACTGAAATGCAGGAGGAATAGTATAATCGAAATGAATTTTCCATGGAAGCTAACGGATAATCTAAATAGAGAGTGAGGGAATTGTAATATAGGGTGGGTGAATTAAAAAAGAACAGGGAAAAGGGTAATTCGTCTCTCTGGGACAAAAGACAAAGCAATTTGGCTACGTTGCGGCCTCAATGCCTTCGCCAGGGAAAGGAAAGAAAGTTAGACCTAAGTTAGAAATATGAAAAAATAAATAAAAATGGACCCGCTTTTAGCCTTCTAGTCGGTCAGAGGTCATAAAATCAAAACACAAAATAACTGCCCATTCCTGGTGCAGAAAGTAAATAATAAATAGTGATAAGAAACCAAAGACAACCCTAATTTGATAGTAACAATAATAGTATAAAAAGTGAGCGGAGAAGAAGAGGAGGAGGCAGAAAAAATAATAATTGATAAATAAATGAATTCAGAACAAAATTATTAAAATGAAATAAATAAAAAATTATTACATAAAGGAAAAAATATATGTATATATATGGTGATAGAAATGGAAAAAAAAATTAGAGTGGAGAAGATCGCCTCAAACAGAGGAATGCTGGGTGTTTAGATGTCTGGTGTGAGAAAAACCATAAAGTCAATGAGTTGTTCGAGGTGAAATCACCTAGTAGTCTCAGAGGAGCAGGATCTGATCGCAGTGACCTGCATATTTATTTGACTCAGGTCGTTTACCTGTTTGGCCAATAAACGGTAGATTTAAATTATAATATACCAATGTTCAACGAAACGACTATATGGAAATCAGTGACATGAGATTGAAATCGGTAATGTATACTGTTCAAAAAAAGAAACGCATAGCTACTGAAGGCACACACATAGCCATAATTTTGACATTCAATAACTTTTTAAATTTAATGAGTTAATTGTTCAAATTGCACACAAGAATACCTTAGGGTTCACCCAATCAATTGACAGTTGTTTTGCATCTGGGTCACGAGAGTTTTTTGGCGTACAGGCTTTCCCGTTAGTATGGTGTGTGGCCTCCTCTTGCATCGATCAGCGACTGGCATCTTCTGGCATGGATGCGATCAGACGTCTGATGTGGGCCTGTGGGATGGCTGCCCACTCTTCTTGGAGTGCCTGGAACAGATCACGACGATTGGCTGGAGCAACGTCTCGGCGACAAACACATCTATGCAGCTCATCCCACTGGTGCTCAATCGGACTCATGTCTGGAGACAGGGATGGCCAAGGAAGGGTGAGAATGTTGTTGGCAGTCAGGAACTGCTTGGTCAACCGTGCACAATGGGGTCTGGCGTTTTCCTGTTGAAACACAGACCTTTGGGCAGCCAAAAGTGGAAGGACATGGGGTCGAAGAATTTCATTGACGTATCGTTGCGCATTCAAGCCTCCTTCAATGTGCACCAATTGACTTCTTCCGTTGTAACTGATCATTCCCCACACCATTGCACCTCCACCACCGTGCGGCGGAGCTTCATCAACGCAATTTTAGGCAAAACGTTCATTTCGCCTACTGTAGACCCTACGCCGTCTATCATGACGCTGCAACAAAAAGAAAGATTCGTCACTAAACCAGACACGTCTTCATTGATTGTCAGCTGCCCAGGGACGATGCTGATTGGCCCAAAGAAGTCGATTTTGGTGATGGCGGCGCGTAAAGACGGGTCCTCGGTGAGGTCGTTGTGCCCAAAGTCCAGCGTCATGCAGTCTATTCCGGACAGTTTGATCAGACATATGACGTCCTGCAGGCAATGACTGGGCAGTTGAGGAAGCTGTTGTAAACCTGTCTCTGAGGTGACGACGCCGAATAAAGTTATCCTCCGCTGCTGTTGTCACTCTGGGTCGTCCACTGCGATGCCGGTCTTCAACTGAGCCAGTGGCTTGGAACCGGTGCCAAAGTCGACTGATGGTACTCTGATGCCCGTTTAGATGCCTGGCAACCTGACTTTGACTTTCGCCTGCATGCAGTCGGCCAATAGCAATGTTCCTTAAATTTATCGATAGAGACGCCATAAATGTCTGCTTGAAAACGAACTGAATTTTTTTTGTGTATCGTTATCCTTTTATAGGGTTTCAGTTGCGTAGTCAGTGAATAGTGTTTACCCCAAATTTTGTTGCTTTCACGTGCCCGCAACATGAGCTGTGGTCAAAAATTGCGTCATAAACACTATTGACCACTGCGTTGTAACGATTACAGAAACGAACGCAATTCAGATCAACACGTGCATTTGACACTGTAAAGAACATTTGAGGCTGGTTTTTATATACCCTAGCACCAAATTTTACTTTCAAACTCATAAAAACGCGCCCTCGGATAGCTATGCGTTTCTTTTTTTGGACAGTATACATTACGTCTGCAGCGTACACCGACAGAATGAAAGTTATATTGTATTGATGTTTCACTAGATATGATGAGCCAATGTCCTGACGTCTGCAAAACTGTCAAGATTATATACTGGATCGTGAAATCAAGTCAGGCCGTTGTTGAAATTATTGACGTCCCATGTACTTGCTAAATTCCGAAGTTGTTATTGTTGAGTTGTTGTTCACCTTATGTGTCGAACAAGTTGTGTTGAATCAGCAACAGTCTGGTAAATGTGTAGCTAATCTGCGAATTATTTCCATGTTGTTGCATTCACGCCAAACTTTATATGGCTGTGGTCGTGTTGGAATTAACTGCTTATTATTACTAACCGACATTTCGCACATAGATTAAGTATTCTTCGTTGCTATCACCTCCACAAGATGTAGAATCATACATATCTTGGCAGCAATATAGTCAGAGTTAAAGGAGCAGACTTTGAAATTAAAATAAGGATACCAACAGTAAACAAAACTTTCATTGCATTGGGAAATATATGGAGATCAGAAGAAATCACGTCCAGCATAATAATAAGAATCTTCAACTTTAATGACAAGTCAGTGATATGTGCTGTCAAATAAAGAGACCAACAAAAACAGGCAACCAAGAATTTACAGACTTTCATAAATGGGTATTTGTGTATAACAGAATTAAAATGGTGCGACGTGGTTATCGATGTGGAACTGATGTCACGAACCAGACAACAAGTGAAACAAAAGTAAGGGAACCACGTGCAGACTGAAACGAGAAGAAAACTGGAGACAAAGATGAAAGTGATGAGGAAAACATAGAAAGACCTTGAGCACGTGAGGATTTGGCTTGCGTTTGTTGAAAGCCGGTACTTCATAGGGCGCAGAAGGGCATACATGGACTGTCATTATATTTTATTTCTGATGTTTTTAAACTGAGCCCATAATTGTTCTGTCTTTCTCACTTTTTGTTTCTTTTTTCTTCAATGTGGTTTTTATTAAAAGGAGCGTAAGCTTATATAATAATGTCTTCAATTTTTTTCATCCCGTTTATTATCTGCGTGAATGGTGGAACAACAAAATAAAAGGTAAATCAGAACAAAAAAGAATCGTTATAAATATCCCAATACAATTAAAAACAGGCGACGATTACACCCAACTCCTTGTCGCAAGAGGGTGCCAACAGTCTAGTTAAAACATCCAAGGAAGAACAGTGGTAAATAGACGAGGAACGAATGTACGGATGAGAAAGTTGGAAGACCAGTACTACGTGATATATGTCACGGAATTGCCTCCCCTGCTTTGCAGTAGTGGTCCAACAGTGGCCAAAACTCAAGAGTATCTAATATGGGTCTTCAAAGGTGTCTACCTTCGCACAAGATTACTTTTGGCAGAGTTGTAGATAGAAGGATAATGATGCTTCTATCTCACGGGAGTATTCATAAAATATTTCAGAAGTCAAGAACAATGCTGCATTGGGCAGGGCAATTGTTAACTTATATCTGATCCGCCGCCTTCTATGAAGAATATAGCAATTATTAATTTCAGCTCGTTCAAGCCTCCACTCTGACTTACTCAGTGGAATTCGTATTATACATGTATAGCTCTGTTTACAGTGCATTTAGTAAATTGACTGAGACAAACATGCAGTACATTCAAAATGATTAAATCGACTTCAAATTTATATATTTACAAATAACAAAGTTAATAATCAACTAAGTTTTAACAGTTTTTAAAAAAATGAATAATCTTTAACATAAAATACTCATCATCATATGACGGTATGGTGTTTTATGTAAGACCTCACTTGGCAGCTTTTAGGTTTGAGTTAGCTGCATATGGTAGTTTCTGCTCCCGGTGGGTTTTTGGGTTCTATGCAGATAGGTCACTGGAGTTCTCGCGTCTCTGGTCAAAATTAAAGGCGCAGCACGTTCCAAGTAAGATCAGGGAGTAACTGCAAAGCTGGTCCCGCGTCTCTAAGACCCTCTGATGATGGTGTTTCGTTCGACGTCAGGCCACTTCTACCCTCTTTGTTCCATAGATTAGTACCCTCAGCTGGTACCACCAACTAGTATGGTGAAAGAATAGAAACAAATACCCTCTGAGCATTGAGTTTCCCGACACATAGTTATGTGTCTCCATCTTCCTATTCCACCATCCCATCTACCTCAGACTATACCCTCGATGAGAATCAAGCTTAATCCCTCGAGAGAACACTTTCTTTACATTTAAATTGAATAGTTTTATATTTACTTTTCATTCAAATGAAAAGGTTAATAGTATAGATAGAACATGTTTACATTTACATCTACACTGGTAGTAAAATGTTCACAATATAGATTGAATGTTTTCAGTTACATCTACACTGGTTGAAAAATGTTCACAATATAGATAGAATATATTTTCAGTAACATCTATAGTGGTTGAAAAGCTTGAAAACTTTCATTAATTTTAAAGTGAATATGTTTACATAGAAATTTACACTGGTTTAAAACTGTAAATATTATAATTAGGATGTACATCATTTCTTTCATCATTCCCTCCATGCTCCATCTGGAACTTGGGACTACCTATGCTTTTAGTTCTCTTTAAGAAACTAGCAATAAAACAGTCACCAGCCCTTGCAGTGGGGGTTCCTGAAATCATCCTTCTATACGCTGAGGTTGCCAGCCTCAAATGACTTGGACATCCACTAGCAATTTTCACATATTAATATTCACATGGCAATATATACAAATTAGTTCACATGTTAGTAATGAAAAATATTGAATGTAAAATGCACAACTCACGCCAATCTTGGCTTACAAACTGTTTGCTCAGAGGAATAAAGTTAAGGCACTAGCGGCCTTTTTACACGTTTCGGTGGTGTTGTTATGTTAACAATGAATTCCCACTATGACTCCGTGTTTTCAGTTTCCTCAGATCCAGGTTTTCTTTATTAAAATGGTTTTCCTGGGTGTGGCTGGCTGATTATATACTGGTGCGAGATGGATAGATGGAAAATTTGAAAGTATGAATAAGTACCAAGACGTCAAATATAATCTCACTGACATTTGACTCGAAGAAAATCTGCAGAAAATGTAAGTATTAGTTCCGCAAGAAGAAAATAGAGTGAGAACCACTAGCAGACTTATTTATATGGATAATGGAAATTAACTGTCTCTTAGCAGGCTGAGAATCCTCTGAGTAGACTAAGAGCAAGTAGGTATCCAGCCCACACTTTTCCCTACGGTACTGAATTATTAGAAAGAGCCCCCGTTCATTACATACAAATATGACATAATCTTACAGTATATGACATCATTGTAACACTAAAGAAGGGTCAATAACTAATCTTGATTTTAGAAAATTACAATGACACTTTACTGATGACAATAAAAAATCTGTCATATATATATATATATATATATATATATATATATATATATATATATATATATATATATATATATATATATATATATATATATATATATATATAATCAATAATACAATGCTACGCACCAACAAATGACAGCAACGAAGAGGTCAAGGACGAATTCCATCATCATAATGAAAGAGTAATGGGGAAATGCGAGAGCGGAACAGCAAACGAAAATGGGGATAAATTAATAAGTTTCTGTAGCATTAACAACCTGGTCATTAAAGGAACACTTTTCCCACACAAAGAAATTCACAAATTAACATGGGAATCACCAAATTGCCGGGACAGAAACCATGATGATTAATGGTAGATGGAGACATGCATTACAAGATGTGAAGGTAAGAAGAGGCGCAGATGTGGGACGTGACCACCATTTAGTCGTAGCAAAACTGAAGGTGAAAATCAGAACTGCTGGACCAACTGTACTACACAGAAAGTGTTAGACATCAGCAAATTGAAGGACCCCCTTACCAGAAAAGCTGTTGCGGCTGATATAAAGAAACGATATCAAATTGACAAAAGTCGGGGAAAGACATCGTCTGATGATATAGACCAGAAATTCAACACCATTTCAACAACATATAAGGAAAGCAGCAAATCATGCCTGGGATTCCAGGATAGGAAGAAGCAAGACTGGATAATACCATAAAGATTAAACACCATAACAATGAGAAAGGAAATGAAAAGAAAGAAAACAGAAGCGAAGTCCCCCAGGTTAAAGCAACTATATAGCGAACAGTACAGTCAGCTGGACAAGGAAGTTAAAGGCCACACCCAAGCCAACAAAAGGAATTTCCTAGACGATCTTGTAAGACAGGCTGTGACAGACGAACTCAGCTGATCCTGAATTGTTGTATGATATGGTACGACCCTTCGTAACGACCCCTTCGGATAACATCAGTGCCCCCGAATGATGTGGTAACTTTTCGTCAAACGGGATTTTTTTCACCACCTGGACTCATTAGCATGCAACCTTTCCACGCAGATTGTCAACACGTTTGCTGATTAATATGTGGACAGTTTATCTACCGTACATTCTGGTCATCGCATTGATTTAAGGAGAGGTTAAATCACGCCCACGGATATCTCTTGAGCAATCATATGCAGTTATTTTCATTAACTTGGCCCAGTGGGGGCGATGCCAGAATCAAACAGAAAGTAGCGGCACACGATCAAACAGGCACTGAAGGATCTCAGGAAAGACTAGTGGCGCTATCAAAGGCAGTAGTGGTCCCTGAAACGAGCGACGCAAGTTTCCTGCCGGTATTTCGCATCTCGGTGTTAACCACCGAACCGATCGCAGTGGGAGCGAACGGGAAAGCCGACGCGGACGCAGCGAGCGGAGATACGGAAGACCAGGGGCGGCTTCTCTCTTTAGTCTGGCGGTCAGATCCCCAAAAGTCTCCTGAGATCTAAAAAGGTGTCAAATTCTAACATGTCCCCCCAATGTTGCATTCCAGTTAGATATATACAGACCACGAAGAAAGCCATTGTATCATTCGGTCGCCAGAGATTTAAGATTCACTAGCTATAGTAGAAATTTTGCTAGATTTTCATCTGAATTGGTGGCTACATTGGAGTGATTTCTTTTTCTGTGCACGGTATAATATATTTGTTAAAGTGATCAGTGGTCTAGTGCTTTCATTTTATTTCGCTGGATTTTATGTTTATTTAAATCTATTAAATTAAACTCATCCCAAAAGTTCCAGTGGTAAATTTAATGATATATCTATTATAATATTTCCAAAAATAATAGATGCTTAAATGTTAAAGTAACTTTTAAAGTCGCGAAGGAATTTATAATTAATAAATTTAGTTAAGTCATATATATATATGTAGATGTGTATTTTAACCATTGGACTCGTGACGTGTTTTCTTAAATACATAATTAAATACGCGAGTGTATATAATAGTCTTAACAGTAAATTTATCGCGCGTTAGAATATTATTTGATTTTTGCGGTATGATTATGTTGTCATGGGTTTTCTATCTTTTTCTATAGAATGATCACCTTTGCAAACCCAGCAATAAAGAAATCATACAGAGTCTTCCAGACTCGGTTCTTAAACTTCCAAACATATTGATGAAACATTTTAAATTTAATCTTGTGGCGGTCCGATGCGGCCTAGCTATCATAATTACATGAAAGAAAGCCTACCCTCGAACATTTAAATAAACCATCAAATTAAATTACAATCTGTAAGATAAACTGGAAGATGAACAGTTGCCAGTAGCGATATTTTATTTACTGCTCTACTGTGAGAGAGTACCTATTTACCTGAACTGTGACTAAGCCTAGTTTTTCCTCACTGGATTTAAAACTTACCGGTCAGTTGCGATCATCACGCATTGAAGGAATTTTACCTCCAGAGCCGAAATTAAAGAGACCACTTCATTTTCACCCCGTGTCGAACTGTGTCAGTGTCATCCCATAGACTCCTTTTTATATAATAAAACACAAGAACTCTTAGGCTTCAAGTCCAGCAATAAGTGGGAATATTTGCTATCAGCTAACCTCGCTACATCTGGGGCGGGACATCGAAGTACCAGACATTTTCATATGTCAAGAGTGTAATTGCTGTTTATATAATTCTATGGATTGTCTGATGCTGCAATCGGTAAGTGTGTGTGAGTATATGAGTGTGGGCCCTCACAAGCGTGCATGAATGACAGGAGATTTAATTTTTGCAAACCATTTGTTAACTTGCCTACCGGGTAATACATTTTCTGTATACCCTGCATTGTTCCTTTAAGTGGGATATTTAGTTAACTCTGTTTACCCCCCCCCCCCCTTTCATTTTCTTAGTAAAGGGAAGAACAATTGGGAATAACAGGATTTTTGTCTACCACCCATACCTAATATTGTAACACTTCTTTCAGAGTAATTAAATCCACTGTTGGGTTACATTACCTATGTTCCTGATAACTATCTATCTTTGGACTGGGTTTATCTTTGTCTAATAAGCGGGAAGGGCTTAGTCGATACCAGTCTTCTTCACCCCCTCCCCACCTTGTTATTTGTATTTTCTGTACTTATGATATTTTTTCTGTAACACATGATTATTGTGGTGATTGATTTTAATGTTAATAAACAGCATAAACTTATTTAGTACTGTGTTGCAATACCCAAAGCCCAAATTTCCCCTATCTGTTTAATATAGTTTGTATTCACGTGCGTCTGTGTGTTTGAAGCACCAAATCGGTATGAGCGCAGGTGTGTGTCTGGAAACTGGCAAATAATTGTTTGACCAGGAGAGTTTGAAGAGAAGATTGAGAGGAACGATTTGTCGTAAATAAGTCTGTCCTTACTCTCCCCAGCACTCTGTGAAGCAACTATTTACTCTCTAACCTTTTCTATCATTGAGCTTTCATCATCATTCTAGACTCTAAACAGGACCACTATTTCTAAGACTCTTTCTCTCAAACTAAATTTACGACAATATTTGGGGGCTCGTCCGGGATCTTGAGCTACATTTGATGCAATCGCATATTTGGCTGGCTCGCCGGGATAAAGATATTTTTGAGTCTGATCTAAGTCTGGGTCTAACTAGATAGAGTGTGAATGATCTGTCTTTGTGAATTAGGGAAATAAAAGAAAAATTAATTACACCCCTAGACAACGCCTTTTAGTATTTGGGTCGTCCACACAGCATATTTACAGGTTGTTTTCTTTCCACAGCAGTAGAAAGTACGGATAATCATCAATTCGGTTACCTAAATTATCCTCTGGCAGAGAAAATTAAATTTTTTCTTTATAAGATTTGCTGGGATTGCGTGATTGTTTTTACAGTCACTAAAGGTTTTTTAAGTTAAAAAGACTTGAGCTTAGCTAAAGGCGCCTTGTTCTGTCTTCTTTAAGTCTAGTTAACACGTCTCTTCTCATAAACTGACTTCAGGAGCGGAGTTTTATGACGGAGAATTAAAATTTTAGGGAAAAATTTTTTTTTCCTTTTAAATTGTTTTAATATAAATCTTTCTCTACTGTTAGTAAAAGTAGATTCTTTTCTAGTGTAACTTACCATTTTAACGTGGCATAGTCGCTTGCGTTAAGAGTCTTAAGTGACAATAATAGCAGCGATAAGTTTGCACATTATAAAGTAGGAGGTAACACAAGCAATTTTATACATTGTGTTTTTTCTCGTAGCGGCTTTGAGTTTTTTTCCCCTTCTTGTTCTTTCTTACTATTCTCTAGTCTTAGAAGCATCCAGTTCTTTGGCATGGCAGAGAGAATTAGGATAAGATCCATTTTGAGACAGGAGGCGAAGGACTCAGGATTAGAAGGAGAAACCACGAACCTGTTTGTCAACAGGGAACTTGAAAGGTCTGACGCGGAGGAAGACAGGGCAGAAGCTAGGAAGAAGGAAGCGGACGATCGTCCATTGGAGCAGAAGAAAATTGAGGCAGAGATAGAAGCTCGCATGGAAAGAGAGAGAGAGAAAGACAGCACGAACTGGTGCTTAAGGCTTTAGAGAGTCGGGGTGCCTCTACTTCAAATAACGGAGAGCCGTCTTCGCCCCAGCCTCAGTGAATGGATCTCTCCAGCACTCAATCTGCCCAATTAACTGCGATGTCTTTTGCTTTAGAGTCTTTTCCTAGCCCCAATGAAAAAATTGACACCTTCCTAGAGAAATTCGAGAGGCTCGCAAATCTGTATGGGTTAGAGAGTTACCGTTGGGCACTTAAACTCTCAACGTCATTGAAAGGTAATGCGAATGACGTGTACACAAAGCTGGGAACCAACCAACATGATTACGACATGCTGAAGAAGGCTTTGCTAGAACGGTTTGAGGTGACCGCCCGAAAATTTCTGCAAATGTTCAGAAACAGCCGGAAAGAGAGCACGGAAACATTTCCGCAGTTCTCTTCACGTCTCACAGGCTATTTGACAAAGTGCATTGAATTATCTGACCTACCTCTTACATATGAGGGACTACTTGAACTTGTTATTGTGGAACAGATAAAGTCAACTTTGTCAAACGAAACCCGTAGATTTTTGGCTGAACAGGGCGCAGTCAGGCTTGAGGACATCCTCAATAAGGCAGAACGCTATACCAATGCAATGGCCGAACTTCCCAGCACTAAACGTAAACCCACAGATGAGCCATCTCGTAAACAAAATCTAGAGCAGTCATCCTATTCCTCAAATTCCTCTCAGAATTATAACCAACGAGAAAATAATACCCAGAGACCTCCCCAGGAAAAATCGAAATTCTACAAAACCCGATTTTCCCCAAATAATAATTCTGATCAACCCACCAAGCCTACGTGGCAGCGCGGCCACCAAGGTCAAGGAAAAGGGAAGACCCCTACACCAGGAACGTCTGATCAGGGCAAACAGACCGGGCCCAACCGCATCGGATGTTTGCATACAGCCTCGAAAGGAAGAGTCAATGTCAGTGATTCTCAACCTGAGGGAGACCGACCCTCAACGCGAGGAACTGTAATTTTGAATGGTACCTCAACTACTTGTCTCTTTGACACTGGATTGAATTTTAGTTGCATTGTCGCCAGACACCTAGTCAAACCAGGTCAGGAGACAGAGGAAACCGTCAAACTATGTGGAGTTTTCAAGAGTGATGCACCCAGGACGCTTCCTATCGCACTAGTAGAAATACACTCTGATTTTGTCAGAGGTGTTATTAAAGCGGCCATAATGGATGATCCCATCTACCCAGTTATCCTGGGATGTAGATACGTGTTTATTGGGAGACCTAAGGAGCCGATTGTGGCAGCGGTAACCACAAGAGGGCAAACCAAGAAGGAGAGGGAGCCTGCGCCAAATTTGTTGCCGAATGAACTGAAGGAGGCGCAACAAAGGACCCTACTCTGGAGCTCTGCTTTAGAAAACTGCCCATGGCTAAGGACCCCAGACACAACGGAGACATCTTTTCTAAGGATGGCGTATTGTATCGTAGAACGGGCAACCCGGACACGGGGAATAACCAGCTCCTAGTACCGACGCAGTACAGAGGCCAGATCTTAGAAATGGGGCAATCTCTTCCCTTTAGCGGACATATGGGACAAAACGCCACTATTCAGCGAATAAAAACCCACTATTGGTGGCCAGGAATGAACTCTGACATTATCAGGTATGTGAAATCCTGCGCCCAGTGCCAACGGGTAGCACCCAAGCACTTGACACCCCCAGTACCCATGGGGCAAATGCCAATAGTGGGGACTCCATTTGAACCGGTTGCTGTCGACATCATTGGACCCCTGGAAAGGACCAAAAGAAGGAACAGGTTCATCCTGACCTTAGTCGACACTTGCACAATGTGGGCCGAAGCTGTACCGCTAACATGCACAGATTCCAAGCATGTCGTAGAAGCCCTCGTGCAAATCTTTACACGGTTGGGATTCCCTCAACAAGTTTTGACGGACAATGGATCCCAATTCCGTAGCCTGTTAATAGATGATATCTTTAAGATCTTGAGGGCAAAACATATCCACACAGGTCCCTACCATCCGGCCGGAAATGGGCTTGTGGAACGTTTTAATGGCAGCCTCACCACCATGTTACGTAAGCTGGGTCAGGAGAAACCGGAAGACTGAGACCTCTATATATCGGCTGCCTTATTCGCCTACCGAGAGGTACCCCAAGCGTCTACGGACTTCCCGCCTGCTACACTTTTATTTGGCAGCCTATAAAGGGGCCACTAGAAGCCTTACTTCGGTCCCTGACAGACCAAAAGGCTGACGAGACAGTCGTCTCTGCAAGCAAGTATGTATCTGAGCTCAAGGAAAGGTTAAAGCTAAGATGGGATCTAGCTACAACCAACCTTAAGAAAGCCCGCGCTAAACATGCTAAAAGATACAACAAAGCTGCAAGAGAGAGAGAGAGAGAGAGAGAGAGCTCCAACCAGAGGAAAAAGCATTGTTGCTACTTCCAACCGGAAGCAATAAACTGTGCATCGGATAGCAAGGGCCGTTTACCGTCCTTAAAAAGATCTCACGTACCAATTACAAGATCTCCATCAAAGGAAAGGAGAAGGTCTTCCACATAAATCTGCTTAAGAAATATTTGGAAAGACCGGTGCCATCCTCCGAGCATCTCCTGACTGTCGCCATAGCAACGGAAGACGAGGAAGATGATGATGGTTGCATGGAGTACCCATTGCAACCCACAGAATCCTTTAAAGATGTCAAGTTCGGCGACAATCTCTCACCAGAACAACAAACAGAAACCAGGGCGCTACTAAAACAGTACAGTGCAGTCTTAACGGATGTACCTGGTCGAACACATCTCATAGAATTTGATATCTTCTTCTTCTACTTCTTCGTTCGCCCTTAAAAGGACGGTGGTTGCGTTGTGTCTGTTTACAACGTAGCTGTGATATCTGCACCTTTCGGTCGACACATCCGACTTCTGCACGGCATTTTTTAGGACCGGGTTTGCCTTCCCATTTCGATCCACACTCGCTCAGCCAGCCTGCACAGCTGCAGACTGTTTCCAGGACCACCACGTGGAGGTGGAGTGCGGTCTTGACCAGCTCTGGTTCGCTGGTCCTGACGCAGGCAGTCAAGCTATGAGTCGCTGACTGCGGTCTCTATTGCTGCGTCTTCAACAAACGAGACCCCTGTTCGAACCAGAGTTTACCCCATCCCGTACGCTAAAGCTGATGCACTTCGCTGAGAAATAGACAAGCTGCGTCAGGCAGGAATTATCAGTGAGTCTACATCTCCTTACAGTTCGAGTGTAGTGCTGTTGCATAAGCCCAATAAGGAAGTTCGGCTGTGTATAGATTACCGGCTGCTAAACGCCGTAACGGAATTCCAGCCCGAACCTCTCCAAACTGTTTCTGAGTTGTTCACCAAGCTTAGCAAGGCAAAGATTTTCTCCAAGATTGTCCTCAGTAAAGGTTATTATCAAATACCAGTCAAGGAGGAAATTAAACCTTTGTTAGCTTTCAGCACTAGTGAAGGACATTACACATTTAATGTGATACCGTTCGGATTGCATAACGCACCAGGAGTGTTCACCAGGATGATGAGGAAGCTTCTAGAACCTTTGCAAAGTCACCATATCCATAATTTCATGGATGACATATTAATTGCATCGGAAACCTACGAAGGACATATTGCTACGGTTGCTATGCTCCTCAGGAGACTACAGGAAACTGGTCTCACAGTCAGACCTAGCAAATGTCTCATCGGGTTTGAAAAGCTAGACTTCCTGGGGCATACTATTTCTCACGGCTGGAGTTGGCCCGTTAAGAAAAACGTGGACAAAATAATTGCAGCTAAAAGGCCCCGAACCAAGAAAGACACTCGTTCGTTCCTATCACTATGTGCATACTATCAGAAGTACATCAAGAACTTCAACGGACTGACGGCACCTCTGACTGACCTCACAAAGAAAGGTTGTCCTGATAAGGTCATTTGGGATCAAAAGTGCGAACACGCGTACAGCACTTTGAAAGGACACCTGTCTGCATATCCCATTTTGAGGTTTCCTGACCTCAAGAAACCTTTTGTACTGCGGGTCGACGCGTCAGGTAAGGGCATCGGGTCAACACTGCTTCAAGCCGATGACAGTAACCCGAACATGCTATTTCCAGTTGCCTATGGCAGTCGGAAATTAAATAAAGCTGAACGGAACTACAGCGTAGTCGAAAGAGAATGTATCACTCTGATTGACGGTATCAGACGCCATCATGAGTTTCTCTATGGTACATCTTTCACGGTGCAAACAGACCACGCTCCGTTAGCCTTTCTTGGTGCCAATAAAGAATTTAACGCAAGGATCATGCGTTGGGCTCTTCGTTTAAGCGTTTATTCTTTCAAAGTGGAATACATTCCGGGAAGACAGAATGTCGGGGCTGATTTCCTGAGTAGAAACTGGACTACGGAGGAAGAGGAGGAAGTTGAAGATACCAATCATCCAAAAGCTACCGATCAGGGCAGCTTCATTGTCATAAATCAAACATGAAAAGAGGTTTTCATGTCTCAAAAGAGGGGACGACTGTGACAGACGAACTCAGCTGACCCTGAATTGTTGTATGATATGGTACGACCCTTCGTAACGACCCCTTCGGATAACATCAGTGCCCCCGAATATTGTGGTAACTTTTCGTCAAACGGGATTTTTTTTACCACCTGGACTCATTAGCATGCAACCTTTCCACGCAGATTGTCAACACGTTTGCTGATTAATATGTGGACAGTTTATCTACCGTACATTCTGGTCATCGCATTGATTTAAGGAGAGGTTAAATCACGCCCACGGATATCTCTTGAGCAATCATATGCAGTTATTTTCATTAACTTGGCCCAGTGGGGGCGATGCCAGAATCAAACAGAAAGTAGCGGCACACGATCAAACAGGCACTGAAGGATCTCAGGAAAGACTAGCGGCGCTATCAAAGGCAGTAGTGGTCCCTGAAACGAGCGACGCAAGTTTCCTGCCGGTATTTCGCATCTCGGTGTTAACCACCGAACCGATCGCAGTGGGAGCGAACGGGAAAGCCGACGCGGACGCAGCGAGCGGAGATACGGAAGACCAGGGGCGGCTTCTCTCTTTAGTCTGGCGGTCAGATCCCCAAAAGTCTCCTGAGATCTAAAAAGGTGTCAAATTCTAAAATGTCCCCCCAATGTTGCATTCCAGTTAGATATATACAGACCACGAAGAAAGCCATTGTATCATTCGGTCGCCAGAGATTTAAGATTCACTAGCTATAGTAGAAATTTTGCTAGATTTCCATCTGAATTGGTGGCTACATTGGAGTGATTTCTTTTTCTGTGCACGGTATAATATATTTGTTAAAGTGATCAGTGGCCTAGTGCTTTCATTTTATTTCGCTGGATTTTGTGTTTATTTAAATCTATTAAATTAAACTCATCCCAAAAGTTCCAGTGGTAAATTTAATGATATATCTATTATAATATTTCCAAAAATAATAGATGCTTAAATGTTAAAGTAACTTTTAAAGTCGCGAAGGAATTTATAATTAATAAATTAGTTAAGTCATATATATATATATATATATATATATATATATATATATATATATATATATATATATATATATATATATATATATATATATATATATATGTGTGTGTGTATTTTAACCATTAGACTCGTGACGTGTTTTCTTAAATACATAATTAAATACGCGAATGTATATAATAGTCTTAACGGTAAATTTACCGCGCGTTAGAATATTATTTGATTTTTGCGGTATGATTATGTTGTCATGGGTTTTCTATCTTTTTCTATAGAATGATCACCTTTGCAATCCCAGCAACACAGAAATCATACAGAGTCTTCCAGACTCGGTTCTTAAACTTCCAGACATATTGATGAAACAGGCACTCCTCCGAATAGCGGTCCCAAATGAATCGATACGTTTTGTGTTAGAAAATTTCCCTTACAGGGCCTCATTTTGACATATAATTAAAAAAAAGTATACGAGTAGAAATGAATGGGAAACTACTCTTGAAACACAGAAATTGCCAATCTGATCAATGTATTGATAGAGTTATAGTTGAGCAGACAGACTGAATTTATTTTCTGCCAGCTGGAAGCAATTGTGAAAGTAACCCTTGTGTTGAAAACATTTTGCCGTCTAGAGTTCCATAGCCAGTTACGTGTATTTAGTACCTGACTGTACGGGTTAGATGGTAATGTCTGAATCGATAAATAGTCATTTGCTTCAGTGGGAGAGTAAAAAGGTAGTCCCATAGCAGATACTACCTTAGGGGAGTGAAGTGTTAGAGACCTCACTATACTAGGTCATGCATACAGAGGTGGGGTGACCAGTACCTTTCCTTGCTGCCTTTTCCTTCCCTAACTCAAGTGAGAAGTCAGGTACCCATTTACAGCTGGGTAGACTGAATCGGAGTTTCTTATTAATCGGTGTGTAGCAAGCCACTGTAACCATTGGAGTTTGTTGTTCATTAACGTATACAAGTAACTAGGTCTGACATCTACAGCTGTTAGTTGTTGAACTGGTAGAACATTGTTGCTGATCTGTGTCGGAGCTGATGGTCTACCTGGCATTATTAATATTTTTATCTCAAATGCACAATTTCGAAAGTAAAAATTGTGGGTGTCTCAGTGTGTGCGACGGAACGAACGGAATAATTTGTCTTCTCTTTGTTACTTTCACAATTGCCTCCACGGCTGGCGGAGTTGTGGATTAAAGTTGCTACCATAAGTGAAATGGGTTCATTTTCGATACAAGATAACAGGAGGCTGAGACGCTTGGGAGTCATGACCCAAGTGGGCCCGCCTTCCTTAGAGTGTAAAGGAGTATACTGGGCCGAAACACTTGTCGGATGGGGGGACTACTTCTGATGATCAGATTGCCTCCTGTTGTATCGCTCTGTAAAGAGTTTCCTATCATCATATCAATTTATTCACAACTTTGGAAGAAAAGAAATGGTCGACTTCACTTACTGTATCGGAATATCGAAATGATAATGTTACAGCGGGAAAAAACTTGTAATTTTAGATTTTTTTTCTCCCCTTTTTAGGTCTACTACATTCACGTGGCTACACAATGACAGGTGTTTATAACCTGGGCTGAACTTTCAATGTTCATTATTTATGAAAATATTCACAGCAGCTTACTTACTTACTTAGTCGTTCCTCTTCTACCGTGAGGTGTAGAGGTTTGGAAGAGAGAGCGCCAGACTATCCTATCGGCTGTCTTCTTCCTGGCCTGGTTCCATTCTAGTCCTCGGTCCTTCAAAGATTGTCTAATATTGTCCTCCCAGCGGACTCTGGGTCGTCCTGGAGGTCTGGATCCCTGGCTCTTTGTTTCCCATGCTTGTCGTGGTAGCCGATCTTCTCCCATTCTGCAGACATGGCCAAACCATCTTAGTTGGGACTGTTCTATTTGGGTCTGCAGCGGGTGGGATTTTAGGCCTTGACGTATCGTCTGGTTGCGGACCATGTCTCTTTTTGTTACTTCAACCACCTTCCTCAGATACCTCATTTCTGAGGTTTGAATCTGGCTTTTGTGGGTTGTAGTCATTGCCCATGACTCGCATCCATATGTCAAGACTTGGACATAGGTGGAGCGGTATACAGCCATCTTCGTTTTCTTACCAACCTCTTTCTTGCTGAGGAATCCTCGATTTATGGCCTGATAAAGTCTCCCAGCCGCTGCTTTTCGAGTGGCCAACTCTTCTTTGATGCCCCCCTTTCGGTCTATAATAGCTCCGAGATATTTAAAGTGGTCGACCTGCTCCAGGACCTGTTCTCCCAACTTAATCTGATGTTTTCTTTCTTCTCGTGATATCACCATGGATTTTGTTTTAGAGCTGCTTATGACCATCCCTCTCTTCTCCAGCCCTTCCTTCCAGACTTGCAGCTTGGATTGGAGATGTGTCTCTGATTTAGCAATCAGGACAACATCATCAGCAAATGCTAGCTCTGAAATACAGACCTGTCTCATCTTCCAGTACCCCACTGAATACTTTCTTGTTCTCTCCTTACTGTATAGCATGAATCAGAGGTGCTGGAATATTCTTCCTTGCCAAACAGTCCCAATGTTTGCTCCAGGGGACCCTGTCAAACGCCTTTTCCAGATCTATGAAACAAAGATGGATCTCACTCTTGTACTCAAGGGCCTTTTCACTCAGCTGCCTGAGTGTGAAGATTAGGTCTTGAGTACTTCGGTTTGCTCGAAATCCGCACTGGGCTTCATCCAATTGTGGCTCAGCTAGGCATCGGAGTCTCTGCTCTAGGATTCTAGAGTAGATTTTACCAGGGACACTGAGAAGGGATATGCCTCTGTGGTTTCCACATTGTCGATTGTCACACTTTTTGAAAATCGGTGTTATGATGGCAATCTCCCAATCCTTTGGTATGGCCTTGTTGCACCATGCTGCCTGTAGGACCCTTAGGAGTAATAGGTCGCCTAATGCTCCCATGTACTTAACCATTTCTGGTGTTATACCGTCATGCCCTGCTGCTTTGCCCATCTTGATTTTCTCCAGTGCTGCCTTCAGTTCTTCCATCTTTATGTCATCTTCATCACCATTTGTATCCTCTTCTGTGCTAGTGGTTATCATTTCTGATGCTCTACCTTGCTCACCATCAAGGAGTTCTGAGAAATATTCTTTCCATCTTTCCATTACTTCCTTCGGGGCAGTAAGGAATTTGCCTTGCTTGTCCTTTATAAATTTAAGAGGGCATTGTTTTTCCTTCCTCATGTTCTTTAGGGTCTTATAGAACAATTTCTGGTTTTCTTGCGCATCCTTTTCTAGCTTTTCTCCAAATTCTTCCCAGGACTTCTGTTTTGCTGCTAGCACCTTGTTCTTTGCTTCTGTTCTGAGTATCACATATTCTCTATATTTCTCTATTTGTCCTGCTGTGTTTTTAGCTCCTAAATATTGTTTCCATGCCATTTTCTTCTCTCTTATTTTCTCTTTGACTTCCTCTGTCCACCAAGGTGTCCTCTTTCTCTTGTTCCCAAGTCGGACTTCACCACATGCTTCTGCAGCAGCTGTCTTTATGATGTCCTTGAATTTAAGCTACAGGGTTTCCAAGTCATCAGGTTGTTCTTCTGTGTTTCTCACCGCTGTAGCAATAAGCCCCTGATATCTGGTCTTAAAAGAGACCACTTCATTTTCACCCCGTGTCGAACTGTGTCAGTGCCATCCCATAGACTCCTTTTTATATAATAAAACACAAGAACTCTTAGGCTTCAAGTCCAGCAATAAGTGGGAATATTTGCTATCAGCTAACCTCGCTACATCTGGGGCGGGACATCGAAGTACCAGACATTTTCATATGTCAAGAGTGTAATTGCTGTTTATATAATTCTATGGATTGTCTGATGCTGTAATCGGTAAGTGTGTGAGTATATGAGTGTGGGCCCTCACAAGCGTGCATGAATGACAGGAGATTTAATTTTTGCAAACCATTTGTTAACTTGCCTACCAAGTAATACATTTTCTGTATACCCTGCATTGTTCCTTTAAGTGGGATATTTAGTTAACTCTGTTTTACCCCCCCCCCCCCCCCACCTTCATTTTCTTAGTAAAGGGAAGAACAATTGGGAATAACAGGATTTTTGTCTACCACCCATACCTAATATTGTAACACCTCTTTCAGAGTAATTAAATCCACTGTTGGGTTACATTACCTATGTTCCTGATAACTATCTATCTTTGGACTGTGTTTATCTTTGTCTAATAAGCGGGAAGGGCTTAGTCGATACCAATCTTCTTCAACCCCGTCCCCACCTTGTTATTTGTATTTTCTGTACTTATGATATTTTTTCTGTAACACATGATTATTGTGGTGATTGATTTTAATGTTAATAAACAGCATAAACTTATTTAGTACTGTGTTGGAATACCCAAAGCCCAAATTTCCCCTATCTGTTTAATATAGTTTGTATTCACGTGCGTCTGTGTGTTTGAAGCACCAAATCGGTATGAGCGCAGGTGTGTGTCTGGAAACTGGCAAATAATTGTTTGACCAGGAGAGTTTGAAGAGAAGATTGAGAGGAACGATTTGTCGTAAATAAGTCTGTCCTTACTCTCCCCAGCACTCTGTGAAGCAACTATTTACTCTCTAACCTTTTCTATCACTGAGCTTTCACCATCATTCTCCACTCTAAACAGGACCACTATTTCTAAGACTATTTCTCTCAAAATAAATTTACGACACAAGCACAAGAGGCAGCACTGAGAAATGAACAAAGCACAGTATACAAAATAACTAAAACCGTATGCGGAAAACGAGGTGCAAACAATATTACATTAGTAAGAGATAGCAAGGAAATCTCATCACAACAGTATAGGGACAGGAAACAAGATGGGCAGAGTATTTCAGAGAAACTCTGAACAAGGAACCACCAGAGACACAGTTGAATGTTCCTGAGGCTGAAAACGATCTAGATGTTAATACAGACATTCCACGGAAGGAAGAAATCATCAAGGCAATCAAAGGGTTAAAGAATGGAAAATGCCTGGCCACGATAACTTAAATGCAGAGCTATTTAAGACAAACCCTGAGCTAGCAGCAGAACTACTAGAACCACTATTTGGACAATTCTGGAAAACAGGGACAATACCAAAGGAGTGGAACAAAGGAATAATTGTCGAATTGCCAAGAAGGGAGACCTTGCAGACTGCAATAATTGGAGAGGAATCACTCTTCTCTCAGTTCCCAGCAAAATATTAGGCAGGATAATTATACAGAGACTTTCAAAAGCAGTAGACCACAAACTGAGGAAAGAACAAGCAGGATTTAGAAAGAACAGAAGATGTGTAGATCATATATTTACCCTCAGGAACATTATAAAGCAGTGCTCAGAATGGCAGAGACAGCTGTACATTAATTTCGTTGATTTTGAAAAGGCTTTTGACAGTATACATAGAGACAGTCTTTGGAAAATACTGAGGGCTTATGGAATTCCAAGCTGCATAGTGTCAGTCATAAAAAGCATTTATGCCAACTTTACGTGTATCGTAGGGAAGAGCTACCTAACATTTGAGATGAAGACAGGAGTACGACAGGGATGCCCCTTATCAACCACTCTATTTTTAACAGTCATAGACTGGGTGATGCCACTGGCAACAGAGAACAGTCCAAGAGGAATAAGATGGACTACGTTTTCTACGTTGGAAGATCTGGAATATGCAGATGACATTGCACTACTAGCACATTCACATCAACACATCCAGGAAAAAACGGATAGACTTAATAAGTATAGCCAGCAGGTGGGCTTGAACATCAATCTGAAGAAGACAGAAGCCATGACACTCAATGTGTGCAACCCCGAACCCATAACAGTAAGGAATCAACAACTGGAACAGACAGACACTTTCACGTACCTAGGATGCATATAGGGACCCCAAGATGCAGCAATAGTGAATGCAGTCAGCGACCCATAGCTGTACTGCTTGCATCAGGACCAGCGAACCAAAGCTGGTCAAGACCGCACTCCACCTCCACATGGTGGTCCTGGAAACAGTCTGCAGCAGTGCAGTCTGGCTGAGCGAGTGCGGATCGCAATGGGAAGGCAAACCCGGTCCCTAAAAAATGCCGTGCTGAAGTCGGATGTGTCGACCGAAAGGTGCAGATATCACAGCTTAGGCGTAAACAGACACAACGCAACCACCGTCCTTTTCAGGGCGAACGAGGAAGAAGAAGAAGAAGAAGGATGCATAGTAACACCAGATGGCGGAGCTAGCAAAGACATCAACAACAGAATGAACAAAGCAAGAACAGCCTTTTATAGTCTAAACAACATCTGGAAGTCCTCTCAGTACAGCACAAGCACAAAATTAAGATTATATCCGAGCTGTGTGCTTTCTGTGCTTCTCTATGGTGCGGAATGCTGGAGAATAACAGACAAGGAAATGTCGAAATTTTCCTCTTTTCACACAACCTGCCTAAGAAAAATTCTCCGAATCTTTTGGCCGAATACCATCACCAACCAAGATCTGCTTACTCGGAGCAAGCAAGAGGACATGCACACCATCATAGCTGGCAGACGCTGGTGTTGGGTTGGCCATGTCCTCAGAAGAGTCCCGGATGCCATCACAAGAACAGCTATGCTATGTACCCCTGAAGGAAAACGAAAGAGAGGCCGACCAAAAACAACTTGGCGGAGGACTGTGAAGGCTGAGATGCATGGAATGAACCAGAGTTGGGGCACTGTACGAAGGATGGCCACCGACCAAGCAAAGTGGAATCAATTTGTTGCTGCCCTACAAGACGCCACTAGGCGTGATGGCCACTGACTGCTTTGACGGTAGGCGGCTAAGGATCAAAGAAGAAGACAGAAGAAGAATATATATATAAAATATGTATCGAATATGTATAGAATTTAATATAATCAAAAATGCCAAAATTGCGATAGTGTCTATAAAGTTCCTGACAGTTTGTCTCAGGAGTTAATAGAATTTTAGTTCTTGAATTTAGTAGACAAAACACTATTTATATCTCATCACTAAGGACATTTCTGAAGTTCGATTAAATGTAGTGGTTTACAAATTGTTGACGATTCATCATTATGGACCTTTCTGAAGTTAGATTGAATATAATGGTTGGTTCTTGGTAGTGTCACTTATCTGGGTTCCTGACAGCAATCCTGGTCCCTCCCTGATTTCTCCACGCAAACGAAAAGGGTTGGATGTTAGGTGCAGAACTATCTCAGGGGTTGGAAGTTCTCTTTCCCTGATCCAGGTTTCGCGTTATCGATGAAGACGGAAGCTCCTGGTGTAGACTACCCTAAAGAACCACTCGGCTGTACTTTTGCAAAAAAAAAGCGAAGCGCTAGGCTGCTTTTGCGAGATAGGTTCTTACGTGACCAAAGTTTTGGATGCAGTGCTGGAGAATTGTTAATTCTCAGACTAAATACTGAGACCAGCGAAAACCCATTTTTACCAAAGACATATTTATAGGAGATAACGCCTAGGTGGGGTAATTTCAAAATTATTTGCGCCTGAAATTCTGTGCGTGATGCAAAGGGTCACCTCTCCCATATATGGCAATAAAACGTCCGATTGCCTTCTCTGCAAATGCCTACAATTACATCTTACTTTCCTCAAGGTGTGCAGGAAAAGATTATGTCATTCCTGTGCGCTGACAAATATGTTATCTTCCCGTAGTGGCTATCAAGCTTTCAGCGTATTACCATCTTGGCGAAGAACGCACCTTGGCCTTATCAGCGATTAAACAACTGCGCTGGGCGATTTTAGTGTTAATCTGTAGTCTGATGTCGGCCTCACCCGAGATTAACCAACATGGTTGTCGGTTAATATTGCATCACGTGTCTACTTTCTCAGCAGGGATGGTCAGGTAAACAGACAAGACGAATTGTTGCTGGCAGAAGTGTAAGAATGTGTGAAAATACAAAATATCTGCTACATAGCAGAGAAAGAAAAATGTGCCGACCACTGAAAAGCCCGTAATAAAGTCAGTTACAACAACGGTCGTAGTGGACAAGGAGCGACCCAAAATTATGTCACAATATCGTATTAATACAATTGCAATATCACTCAGTCGAACCTTTAAACAAGACACCACTGATTAATTCCCCCCTCCCCCCCCCCCCCTTAATAATATAAAAATAAAAAAGATTTGCGGAATGCAGAATCAAATATATTATTCGTGAATGAGAAATCAAAATCAATCAATGAAATAGTCTGCAGTAACTGATGGACAAATGACAGAAGACATATTAAAATAGCTGAGTTAAGTGGTGACCGAGGGCTAGAATGGAACCAGGCCAGGAGGAAAACAGCCGATAGAATAGTATGTCGCTCTCGCTTCCAATCATTTAGACCACACGGTATAAGAGAAACGACTAATTAAGTAAGTAAGCTAAGTGGTTAGGTCTGATCGTCAGTGTAGCTGAAGGAAAAGTCCCAAAAATGCTACAATATTAACACTCTAGAAAAATAAAAACAAACAACAGGGAATTACACATATAAGTGGTATCTGGGACTGCATACACTTTCAACACTAGAAAATCTAGCTTTGGGCGCGGTAGGACTACTATCTCTTTCAGCAGCAGCAGATGTAGCTTCAGAGCAAGAGGACGTCGTGAAGGAAGATGAGCAGCTTGGCATTTGCAAAAACCTGTAAAACATTGTCTGGCGCTGACCAAGGTAAGACAGCTTTCAAAGTACGGAAGTTGTTATCTTCTAAACAAATTTTAAAAAACCCTGTTGTAACTAGATCTGTATCGCTTGGATTTCCTGGTCTTTACCAGAACTAGGTCACCTGGATAATGTGACGTCAACAGACTGAAAAACAGCGAAGGTTGTCAGCTGCAGCCTTGTTTACAACAGTCACATTTCTTCTTTTCCAGAAATATGAATTAAGTCAAGTTCACACTGAAATGCGCAATGCCGAGAGACATATAACGATGTCAATAACCGATAACATTTCAGGTTCAATAACAGTAACACCTGCCAGGAACTAGGGCCTAGTTAATAATTCTGTGTTAACGTTTTTCTCAAAACATAACACTAGTGACATGATTTTAAAAACCTACGAGCCAAACTGGGTGACGACAATACTTACACGTGACATTAAGGTCATACATTTTTTAACATAAAACAGTATTGTACTGCTCGAAAGAATTTGGATTGGCAACAAACTTATCAGAAAGAGTTTTTTTTTTTTCATTCCCTCTCTTTTAGTTCCCAATTACACTTCATTTCTTTCTCCTCCGTTGACGCTACGCACGGAATGTTGAACCACCAATGAAGTTGACCCTATTGCAGGAAGCCAATGCCAAAGCACTTTTTTGGTGCTCTTGCAGTACTAGATTTATTTTACATGTTGAGCTGCTAAACCCATGCAAATAGTCGCCTCTTACGACATGCCAGAGGAATCAATGATTTTACTCTCTATGTCTCATTAAAGACTCTCAGAAACAACCGCTTCAACTATTGTCGATTGAAGCTAGTATTTATCACTTCTGCACATTAGATACCAGGATGAATTTTTTCTTTAATGTACCTTATCCTTGACTGCTGCCGAAAAGTGCACATGGAAACATCCATAAGCTTTCTCAAGAGTTGTGTGTGGCCTCTAGAATAGTGATTCATCTCTTTAAGTGCTTTTTCCCTCTCTCTTAATGCATCAGCAGCTTTATCATCAACTTCCCTTCTTTCTTTCTTTTTTTTTTTAAATTGCTATGTCTCCTGCCCTAATTTACGACATCCAGCATGCATGAACGTGATGGCGATTGATTGGTTTTCATCCTTACCAGATGTCGAAACCATTTTAATGTTTGCTGTGCTATATGTAAATTGTTTATTTCTTGACGGGTTACTTTGTCTCTAATGGACTTGTTTTCTGACTAGCAAGTAACCCGTCAAGAAATGGCGGCAACGAATTATGATGCGCGATTTCTGTCTCACGTCCTGAGGATGACCCTATTTCACGTGATTTCAGTCAGAATCTCCTTCCGCCTTTCACCTTCCATAGAGCAAGTAGGTCCTTCAACACATACAACCACTTGGAACATATAATTAACAAAAACGCGTTTATAAAAACTAAACACAGATTACACAAATTTTATTTTCATTGTACCGTTGTAGGGAGTCTAAAGCAGAATGTTTGTTTAGAAGGCAACCATTCTGACCTCTAAACCATCTACTCGCTTTGGTATATGCGGTTTTGTCTTTTAATTTTAATTTGCAGCACAGGCAGACATTTAACAGCACTTCTTTGAATGAACTGTTGTACCACGTTTTTCCCGGCACTCCTTGCGAGGACGGAAACATAAAACAAAACGTAAGGCGAGCGGACATACACACCCAAAACGCTGGCTCCAGAAATTGATTAGCAAAAATTCCTCACAGAACAATATTGAATGAAAAGTCTTTCTCCTTTCCTTACACTCTTCTAGCTCCATGGCTGGAGTTGATTCATTATCTCGCAGCTGAGAATAGGTTCGTTATTATTTTTCTTGGTCTCTTACATAACCAAACACTTGTCGTTCGCACTAAATGGTAATCTGTCTGTCTCAAGCTTCTCTCGTCGACAAAGTTTCGGAAGTATTTTATGTCTGGCCGGAGTCCTCTGCGTAGACGCTATGTCTAGGATTGGTATGTGAAATGGTTTATTTGGCGATGTTTTGATATTATGAAATGTTAATGGGATTCGAGACAAAGAATCACACCTGATAGAATTCATGAAGACGAAGGAATAGATAGATAGATAGATAGATAGATAGATAGATAGATAGATAGATAGATAGATAGATAGATAGATAGATAGATAGATAGATAGATCGTCATCACCATTCTACATCCCCTCCCTATGGAGCATAGAGCAACCAATTACAGCTGGTCTCCTTACAGAAAGCCTGCACCAAACATGCATGTGGTCTTGCAGCAGTGGTTTCTGTAGCAATCTGTTTTACATGATGCCTTTGCCATCTCCATTCCAACATAATACCCGAGAATCATATTCTGATATGGAGGGAAGTAAAACACAAAGACAGAGTAAAACATGGAGTAGAATTTTGAAAAGGCAAAACTCAATACTGAAACTGAATACGTTTCAGAAAGACTAATGCTTAAACAGTTTCTAGAAGAAAAAAAAAGATCAGATGTATTACACGGGTATGCTCCGTGCCGTTATAATTACAGTGAAGAGAAAATGGAAAAAATTCCATGAAACATAACACCATATTCCCAAAATGCCTCAATGGGCGAGTAACGGGATCCTGTACATTTACCATATATATATATATATATATATATATATATATATATATATATATATATATATATATATATATATATATATATATATATATATATATATATATATATATATATATATATATATATATATATATATATTCCACTTTGTTCGGTCGGCGGCCATACTTCATACAGTGCCCCAGCTCTAATTCATTCTTTGCATCTTGTGGTGGGTTTTGATGTTAAGAAAGTGGGTGTGTGGTAAAGTTGTATTTGAGTGAGGTCAATCTGTGAAGGTCCCTGATGTAGACAATTGATAGCTGTGTTTCAGAGAACCTTGCTGATACCACCTACGATCTCACTCAAAGTTATATTTTGGCCTAGTATGATTGAGAGCTACGTTAGTGTCTAGGGTAATGTAAGAGTGATGTTATAGGAATTCAATACAAACACATTTACATACAGATACTAATTGCTATTATGAACTTAACTAACACCAGTGGGTAAATTTATAGTTTGGAATTTCTTTTTTCTCAAATTTATTTGTCCTGAACCGAAATTTGTTTTGGCCAGGACCACAACTCAAGTAAATCAATAGATATATATTTACAAATATAAATATATTTACATAAATAGGACAATATGTCCAAGGCACATTGTTACAATTAAAAGCTTTCAAATATTATTACTTAATATATGATGACTACTGGTATTTGGAGACAGGTTGGGGATTTATAATCATTCCACGGTTCTTCTGTTACAGCTATACTTGTTTATTTAATCCTTGGGTGGAAATGTTATTTCGTATACAGGAGATTCGTTAATGTCTATGATAAGTTGTCCCAGGCCAGATATTATGACTTATCTGGACCCAGGGATCACAGCAGTTGTCGTAGAGTCGGCCACAAGTCACAGTCTCCTCTGGTCTTTCAAATGCTTGGGTACAGAATTAGTAAGAGGGACTCCTCACAATAGTGTAGGCTTTCTCACTCAGACAATTCATTGACACCAGATAAGTGCCAGCAGAACCCCTGTAAATGAAAGTTATGCTCCTGTCTTAACTTCACATTAATTCCACCCAATTTACAAATAATAATACAATTTAACAAAAGAACCTGGTCAGCTCTTTCTGACCAACCTTACTTCTCCACTCTAGATTGATGGAACAATTTATACCAGTTTTCTTTTCTTTTCCTAATAGTTGTTACGCCTCTGCCATTTGCACTGATCTTTTTCCATAAAATATGATGGGTGATATGATTCATGAGGACCCCTGCATGTCTTTTGGTATCTACCTCTCTATGGTAGTTAATTATATAATAGATACCCTGTCTGAGTGCTGGGGGACCTATGTACTTACTAATCATGATGGATTTTCATCTAACATTTTCTCACATTCCAATTTATTTTAAATAAAAGATAATTAATATTTTCCTTACCACAATGTTCAATGAAAAGCACACAATTAATACGTTGACTGGCAATGGAAATACACTTTTGTTCCTTCTGCCTTTGTCCAGACTGCTGAGATAATATGGTCTACAGCACTGCTGATCTCAACGCACCCTGCTTCCACTAAGGTTTTGAAAAAATGGCATCTAAGCCTTTCAAGTTTAAATGCAGCTTTGGTAAGCTGACCAATGACTATGCATATCTCAATTGTAAACAAGTCTTGCAAAATAAAATTCAAACTTTCCCTTCGTTACTTGGTTAGTATATTTTTATTTTGAGGTCGGCCAATAATATTTCGCCTTCCTTCAAAATCCATCCAATCCAATCTCTCGTACCTTCTTAGTCTTTATTTCCCCAAAGTTTTTTTCCAAAAATATGCCCCCAAAAAAATCAAGCAGGCATGACCTGTCCTGACAGTCTGTCCGATCCTCTATAGTATTATTACCAATATTTGGTTATATAATGGACTATTTGTGTAACTAACAACTTATTCTTGCTCAGGAATGTAGTAAAATCTGCGAGAATAATCGCTCATTTCAGTAAGATTTTAGTCATAAAATGATAATAAATAAACCCGCCCGATTGTGTCTGACGGTTGGCATCTTCTACGCCAGCAACACTGCCTTTTGTGCAGTGCTAAAGCCTATAGAACGATCCCACGGTAAAAATCTAACACGCGTTTTAGTTTCGGTTTCGAAAACGTACTACTAATATTTAACATTTTGCCAGATCTGCTGCATACACAATGCAGCCTAGCCTTATAATTAACGATTTGTTAGAAATGTAACGCCAAACTGCTGTCTGAAGTAACGTAATCTGTCAACAGTAACGCAAAATTTGGTAGTCTTTTGGACTTTTTCTAAGTAGCAATAACGAGACGACTGTAATACATTAAGCAAAATGCTACCAACGCATGCCAAAACCCGCGTCGTTCTGCACGCGAGACTAATAGTATATACACGCTGTGGCAAAGCTAACGGATATACACACACAGACAGTTTAAATTCTCGACGCGTAGTGTAGTTGTGACGTCACAAAAACAAGTTGGTTTATTTGAAAAATTAAAAAGTGAGACAGAAGGAGGGGGACAAGATGGTAGATTTATGTAAAAAGTTATAATTAACGACTGTCAGTGACAAAACTGAAAATCTAAACGAAAATGAGTATAGTCATAAAAATTATATATTCGTGTAGCTTAGTGTATTCTGAGCACAAATATGTTTTAATATATATGGTAGTCTACGTATTAGCCAAGTTATTGAAAAAATACTAAATGTCTACGGACGCGCGACCAGACAGACTGTTGTTCCTACTTGTTTTTTTCATAACGTTAGTGGGGACGGCAGCTTAGAAAAGAGGCATTGAGGTAAATTCAAATTTGCTTGGGTAACAAGAGTATAGGAGGGAAAGGGGAGCGGTAGGAAAATTTTTACCAAAAACTAACATCTTTTTGTATTGGCATAACTGAAGCAGACTGGCCAATCGACTACCAGACGCAGATTTTGTTTGGAATTATTTTTGTTTTTCAAAAACTACATTTGAATTCTGGTGGTCGCATGCTTTCGATTGGCCAGTGCTAATAAATATTAGCAAAAGGCTTTCACTATTCATTGCCAGTTGAACAAAACTTTTCATTCAAATACGCTGAGATCAGCTGTGTTAATTGTAAAATTAAATAAAGAAG
>JAMPIV010010003.1:117500-154871 GCA_024509875.1 Oreohelix idahoensis
CTTGCACACTTTCGGGGTTTAAAATGGCGGCTAGTATATATTAAAAAAATTATAATAATTATAAAAAAATTGTTTTAAATGCATTTTTTTCCCTTAATCGCTCACGATAGGCGGAACCGACTGTTGGCATCCGAGGAACAGGATCTGATGGCTGTCACCTGGATGTCAGTGGCACCGTGGTGGCCAGAGCCATTGAAGTGGATGGCCACAGGTGTGGATTTAAACTGAGAGATGTCGTAAAGGTGTCTGCAGAATCGGTCTCCCAGTCGTGTGCCTGTTTGGCCGATGTAAGTAATATTGCAACGTTTGCATATAATAGCATAAATCACGTTACATGACTCGCATGTGAAGCCATGGGTGATGGTGAACTTGGCCTTAGGGAACGAGACTGAACGTGCTTGGATTACATACTGATATGTCTTGCATCGTGTTCGGTGACATGGCTGGGTCCCAAAATGGCCATCGTTGACAGTTTTCAAACGGATGTGGACTAGGAGGTCCCTCAAATTTTTATCCCGTCTATATGCCAGCAAGGGTGGCTCACTAAACACTTCCCGCGCCACTGGGTCAGCTTGGAGGAGAGGTAGGTGGCGATACAGGATCCTTTTGACAGCAGCGCTGTGAGGGTGATAGGTCAATATTAACTTGACTCTATCAGAGGAGGTTTTGTGGCGGGGGTTGAGGGCCTCTAGACGTGAGATAGGGAGAACACGCTCTAAGGCAGAGGTAAGAACATCCTCCGGATACTGTCTCCTGCGGAAGAAGTCCAACATTTCCTGTGCTCGGCATAGAAAGTCGTCATCATCTTGGCATAACCGACGGAGGCGGAGAAGTTGCGAGAAAGGCAAGGAGTCACGACAAGCCCGAGGATGAGAGGAAGTATACAGGAGGTAGCTGTGTACATCGGTGGGTTTGTAGTACACTGAAGTAGCAAGGTGGGGAGGGGGGGGGGGGTGGAAGGGATGGTAATAACAATGTCAAGAAAATTGACAGAGACAGTAGAGATGTGAGAGGTGAATTGGATCGCAGGGTGGAAGTGGTTGATGAAGTGGATGAACCTAGATAGGTCAGCCTCTGGAATATCAGTGAGACCTATGCCATCATCAATGTATCTACAATACATAAATGGAAAAGGTCCAGGATACTGCTGATACTCCAGGTAGCCCATGAAGAGGCAGGCATAGCTGGGACCCATCTTGATGCCCATGGCGACTCCACTGACTTGGTCAAAGAACTGTCCGTTGAACTCAAAGGAATTAAGTCGAAGGACCAATTCTGCAAGGCGCAGGAGAGTCTCTGTAGCGATAGAGGGGTAGGTGCGCTGGTCCAAGAAAAACCGGAGAACTCGGAGACCTCTAGAGTGAGGAATGGAAGTGTAAAGCGAGCAGACATCTAACATAAATAAACGGTAGGTACAGTCTTGGGAAAGCTGGATAGAGGAAAAAGTAGTAAGGGCATGGTTGGTGTCCTTTAAGAAGGAAAGAAGCTGCTCTACAATAGGCTGGAAGATGCCGTCAAGGAAGTCTGATATATGTTCAGAGGGGCAGGCACAGAATGAAACAATGGGTCTCCCAGGGTTGGAGGGTTTATGAATTTTGGGAAGCATATAAAACACAGGCTTGCCCAGACAACTATTATCGATACGGAGATGAGAGGCGCTAGAAGGTAAGGACTTGTTGGCGATAAGACTTTTGATGATGTCATGAACCAGACGATTGTTGAGGACTGTTGCATCATTATCACGGCGCTGGTAGAAAGAGCTGTTGGTGAGCTGCTTATTGCCTTCTTGGAGGTACAAGTCCTTTTTTTTTTTTTTTATTAATGTGTTTGCTACTTCATTTTGTAGCACGCCCCTTTCAACCATCTACCATGTACATGGATTTGTTGGTTATATCAGGACGTGTTTCTTTTATTGTAATATGTTTTTGTTTGTATTTGTTTTATATTATATTATCTCTAGTCGGTATTTTTCCTTTTGTAGTTATAGTTGTGTGTTTGGTTCTTGACACTCTTCACATGTGGGTTCCTCAATCATGAAATATCCAGTTCCCAGCTTGAGTCTCAGCAATTTTTTATTAATTGGTATTTTTAGTTCATCTTTTATTTGACATTTTTTGCTTGGTTTTTTAAGGATTTTATATGAGTGTCTTGCTTTTTTACTTAGGTCCCATGCTGTTATCCATTCTTTAGTTATTTTTTGAGCAATTAAGCTCTTAATTTCAAACTTCAAGGTACAAGT
Organism: Oreohelix idahoensis; assembly: GCA_024509875.1. Classification (NCBI taxonomy): domain Eukaryota; kingdom Metazoa; phylum Mollusca; class Gastropoda; order Stylommatophora; family Oreohelicidae; genus Oreohelix; species Oreohelix idahoensis. Next base: position 119,740 of record JAMPIV010010003.1, read on the forward strand.
CCTGAATAATGTTTGTCCATTTAAGCAGTTGTGCACAAACTGGCAGCAGTCATGGAAAGGGAGGTGAAATAGCGAGTGGCACCGATATTTCTCTAAAGTGCCTTATATGATTCATGAAGTGACTTTAGGTCAGTCAGAATAGTCTCCAACTTTTCAAGCTCCCATTACCTTACGGGTACGAGTTGCTCCAAAAACTGGCGGGTAATCTCCTTTAACCCCCCCCCCCCCCCGCCCCTTTTTTCCCCCCAGAAGGCAACGAAAGCTCACTAAGAACAATTATGTTGCAGAACGGATCTTTCATGAAAGTGAACAACATTGATGGAAATCCCGGCGGGATGTCATCGTGACGCAGGAAAAATAACCAGCCAGATCTGATAAGATAGTCCCATAGCAGATACTGCCGTAGGGGAGTGAAGTGCTTGTCGTAAATTTTTAAGATAGGTCAGAAGATATTTATGGTCCCGTCTGAGCAGAGAATAATAGTAGTAAATATGTGAGAATAAAGGTGTAAGAAATAGATTTTCACGAGGGAATAGTGTAAGAGGAAGATCTGTCTCTGGAATGGGTAGTTTCTCTATTCCAGCCTATCTATACGACTATATTTTAGTATAAGACAACCTTTCTCTCCCTATATGAAATATAAGTTACACTAAAACACAATTATGTAATAACAATACACACAAACATGAAAAACTATGGTTAATTGGGTATCGGTCTGACCAACACACAGATTAAGTTCTTTTTGTTGTTTATTATCGTTAAACATTTTACAGCATTAAACATATAGAGAAATCAATAAAATCATGTTTACAGATATATGAAAATAACCGAATATGTGCCCTCCCCTTTTGTTGAGAAAAGATCCCAAAAGAAGTTAATAACCCAAAGGTCAAAGATAAGCACTAGGTTACAGAATAGAATGTGAAGAACAGATTCCCCACTAAATTACTACTCAGTAAAGTACTCAGTTTAGCGAAATAAAAAAAAGAAGTTAGTACAATGATTGTAACAAAAGAAAATATTCACTCTCTCTATCTCTCACTCTGTTATCTGTGGCCACAAACAATCTCGCTTACCTACTCGTAGTGTTGGTATCCCTTGAAAAAAAATACAATAGTCCTTGAACCTGTACTGTCAGGTGGGTTGCCCAAATATGGCTCCAGTCCAGCCTATATATCGAATAATAATTACAAGGTGGACGCCAAATTTGGTGGTGTAATTTTCCCTGGATGAAATAGGTGGCACCGCGAATAGTTACTGAAGCAAGACATGTTCTGGACGTTCTCAGTTGCAAAAAAGAGAAAAGTAATTCCAGTATTTGCTAAGCATCTGGTTGCTAAGACAAATGTTACAATATGTAAAAATGATGATGATGTAAATCCTATCGGCTGGCTCTAGGGTGAGTGCCGATTTTGAAACAGCACAACTTTCTGAATTAATCCAGTGCTGCGTCTGTCAAAAGTTAGATGTTGATATTATTTTATACTTATACCACTCCCGTGGGCTGATCAATTGGAAAAAAATATCTGGGAATTGATAGTCCAGTTAACTTAATAATTAAAATATTTATGTGTCTTTTAGCCAGTTCTGTTCACAACATGGACTTATGGGCTCGAAAGTCACGAAGAAGACAGCATAAATCTCATCAGTACTGCAGACTATAATCAGGAAAAAAACCGCTGGCCGCCCTGTCAGGTCTGCGAGAAATAAATAAGACATTATGAAAAGAATGCGACTATTCTATAAATACACGGACTGGGTCCAGACGGTCTCTCTCCCACTCCGGCAGTCCTGCTTAAAGTTAAAAGGCACACGGTGACTTTATTTACAACTATACGGTCAGTTTTCTTTTCGCCCGCGCTGCGCTTGAGATTCGGACCAAGATATGCACCTTCCCGCTCCTCTGCGCGCGCGTTAATAATCAGCTCACACTGTCAACTATTGTTTAATTATCCCTCCGCGCACTTACAAATATCGTCTGTCGTTAATAGTTATTTTATTGTCGGCGCCTGTTAGTTTAGTCATAAGGTATAACAATAGTCCCTTACTATAAAACACAAAATGAAATAAACGTGAATCCTATTCGGTCACTATAGTCGCGCTTACACTTAATCAGTCACTAAACGTATCTTCTGGTGTGAGAAGCGGGGGATAAAATTATCATTCTAACTTGGCAAAGACAAATAGTTATTTATTTCACTAGTTTTAACGCTAAAAATCACAGTGAATTATAATGGTAAACTTAACACATTAAATCACGTAATTGCTAATTTCTATTACTACACATCATGAGGCAGGGCAATCCTGATAAAGTTATATTTGGATGGTATGTTGTGCACCATGATGTTCCTCACCAAAACGCATATAGATTTAGAACGAGTAGCTATGACAAAGGGGGGTATCTAGGGATGACGTGGGGAAGATTGTGTTCACTCCTTATAGCGTACAGACGTATCAGTATATGTGGCCAAGTCCACTTAAAAAAGTGTAGCATAGTCTACTTATAGATGTGTATTTCATGAGTCGGATTTAACTCTAAAGTAAATTTTAGTATTCGCTGTGTAGATTTTGCCGAAATGGCCATGAAGATAACGAGAGATGACTTCTCGAGAAATTCGAATGTTCCCAAGGTCAGAAGCACCTATTGTGAACATATGTAAGATGTTATGAAGTGATGGAACTGTTTTATTAGGTCGTTAATGACCATAAATATAAGAAATAAGTGGACACAGAACATTATGGATGTGTAAGAAATATAAAGGAACAATGTATTTATGAGTATCGGCAAGGTTGTAGAAATAGTAATAGTATGTGGAAAGGATATATAAGAATACACGAAATCGATTCGTACTACTTGGTACCTAACAGTAAATTCAGTGGAGCATGTTATAATTCATGATAGATATATGTGCATAATAAAAGAAAGTCGTTTGAACCAATATTGTTGAAGAATCTATACAAGAGTTTAGATTCATCATTGAATTAATCACATTAAATTGAAAGTTCTACACAGTAACGGATACGAATACATATTCAAATGCAAACGATTATATTGGAATGGCTAGGCCAGATTTAAACAATAAAGTTGGAAATAAACACTCAAACACAAATAGTAATTCACAAGTAATATTTATTTATTGAGAAAACATTTGACCACAAAGAAAAAGTGAAGTAACACTAGACATTAATAGAGAAGGATAAAACTGGTTCTTAGCATATGTACCCGAGGGAAATTCTGGGGGCTTCTTGTCCGGTGCCATTCCTAATTTGTATTGCTAATACAAAAGTCTACGATAAAAGAGACTCGTTCGAAACATGCCACCATGTTATCAAGGAAAACAGTGTACGACTTCAAGGATAACGGTCGACCTTGACTATGGCTTCTATCAAATTTCAAGGTTTCCAGTATTACAGTATCAATAATTGATACTCATGAACAGTAATCAGCAAAGAAGGGAACAAGAACATATTCATTGTGAAAGTTATTAAACTTAGCCGAAACATGCCTATCCGGCAACTCAAAACTACGTGACGTCAGCGGCAGAAAAATCAACCGACATCGTGAAATCATCTTCAAAACTGAAACTTATCAAAATTTCAAGTCTTCGCTTCAATCAAAACGACGATGATGCATACTTTCAATATCAGGAATCTTTGAACCATTAATATTTGATGTCTGTGCATGGATGGAAACGATTGTTTGCTATTCACATGCAAACAGGCCTAAACAAATTTTTGGACATCGCTTCTAAGATGAGTAATTGTGTTTAATGTCGATTGTCGCCTGACCATTTATTTTGCCACCTTGTTCTCTATTCCTTTCTTTACTGTTCAATAGATGATCATTTTATGTCTTTTCGTTAACGAATCTATAGGTTTTTATTCAATGAATTGTCAAAGAATCCAGTGTATACACTGAAGAGTACCCGTCTTTGATTATTCATTGAATATATTGAATATTTGTTTAGTTGTTTCGTACAAGTATCGCGTCATTTTTTTAATACTCATTATTTATGTAAGTAGGTCACTGTATACGTTTGTCACCTATCCTTCTCTTGTCTAACTGTTGTATTTAAAAACGACTTTCTGTATTCGTTCGTCAATTTTCTGTATTGTTTAATTTATTAATATTTTTATATATTTTCTTATTTTTATTATTTCTGTCAGTGTTATACTTATTTTCTTTATATTCGTTATTAAACGTGTTGTAATTTAAGTACAATCATCATCATCATTGGCCTTAACCTGTGCCATCCATCTTCATTGTTACGTCCCATTGCTCTTCACATGATTTACTGGATATTAAGATGTATTATTATTGATAATTACGACTATATTGATAGTGTTTAAACAATATTACATTAAATAAAAGGTAGATTTACCAAAACTACAGTGATGTCGTTCTTGGAGGATTTTCGACAAGAAGGTGTAAGAAAGGGCTTATCAGGAAGGGAACTAGATGATTATGCGGAAACCAAATATGATAAACATGTATCCCACATAGACAGAATAGCGGAACGTGAACTAAAAGCACAAGAAAATGAAATAAAGATTGGGGAGCTTGCTCAGAAAGATAAAGATTGTGAACATGAACTAGCTTTAGAAAAATTGAGAAATCAAGAAAAAGAAAAAGAACGAGAGGCAAAAGAGAAAGAAGAGAAATTGAAAATGGAGGCTGCTGCTCTGGAACGAGAGGCAAAAGAGAAAGCTGCTGCTCTGGAACGAGAGGCAAATGAGAAAGAAGAGAAATTGAAATGGAGGCTGCTGCTCTGGAACGAGAGGCAAAAGAGAAAAAAGAGAAATTGAAAATGGAGGCTGCTGCTCTGGAACGAGAAAAGGAACGGGAATTTCAAAGACATAAATTAGACAAGGAACTTGAAATAGCAAAAATCCAGGCTCAAGCTTCTGGTGGACACACTGGTTCACACAATGATCATTCTTCATGTTTTACAAAATTCAAGTTACCTAATTTTATTGATTCTCGTGACTGCATCGATAGTGTTTTACAAAAATTTGAGATGAAAGCTAACGATATGAAAATACCAAAAGAACGATGGAGCATTATATTGTCAGACCATTTAACTGGTAATTCGATGAAATGTTTCATGCAATTGGATGAACAAAGTCACTTGGACTTTGATATTGTTAAACAGACTCTTTTGAGAAAATTTCAACTCACAGAAGAAGGTTTTAGAGAAAAATTCCATAACATATTACCTGATAAGAAAGCTTATTTCGGGGAATTCATATCCTCAATTAAGCTATACCTCAATCGTTGGATTGATTTAGCTGATATCCCAAAAACTTATGATGGATTGATTGATTTAATTTTAAGAGACAAAGTTCTTTCGGCAAGTAGTGCCGAACTTAAAGCTTTTTTGCAGGAAAGACGTCCAAAGACTATTGATGAATGTGAGAAACTCGGACGTCAATACGCCAGAGCCCATCCAAACATGGAGATCAAGATGTCTACACCTGATGATACAGTACCGGTTTGTGCGGCTTATCATGACCACAGAGTTGGGGAGTACCATCGGCGCCCGAAGAGTACAGATGGTAGACGCAGGTTTGACTTCAGATCTTCCAATAGAGGGAGGTACAACTTTACTTGAAGGCATTCACCTTCACCATAGGGTAGAAATAGGTTTCCGGATTTCTCCTACAGGGGTCATGGATATCACAACGGTAGATGGGGTGATGATATCCATCACAGAGGGTACAGACAATCATACATTGAAAGACAGCAATGGAATGGTAGGTTTCAGAATTACGAAGAGAATCAAAACAACGGGGGTGTACAAACTAACAAGAAAAGTGATAACCAAAATAAAACACCACATGTGGGTGGAAAACAACGACATGCAAATGTTTGTACTGAGCAAAATGATAATACTTCTGGTATTGACCATGCCAATGCTTGTGTCATAAAGGCACTTAATAGGGATGAATGTACAGAGTGTAAAACTTTATATGTACCAGGTTCTCAAACCAGATTGTTATGTGGTCATACATTGCCAGCAATGTCCTCATGTGAGAACATAGGCCGTCTCACTATACATAAAGGCTTCTTTTATAACAGGCCTATAATTATACTTCGGGATACTGGATGCACAACTATTGGAATTAGAGAATCTCTCATTGATAAATGTCACGTAGGGTTTATATTCATTTAATTTCCTACATCTTCTTCCTATTTCTTTCACCCGATTTCTCTCTTTTATTATCTCTGTATTTCCTTTTTCCTGTATATTTTTCATCCATTCGTTTTGATATTATTATTTTCATATAATTCGCAAACTTTACCTGTTTTCCTTTCTCTAAAACTGAGAATCGCGCTAGGACGATATTACGTAGATGTCAGGGCTGCAGGGCGTCAGAAGGCGTGATAAGTCGGTTCGCTGAACATAGGACGTAGCAAATCGTCTACATTCTCACCGAGCGCGCGAGCTTCTTCTCGGCATAAGTCCCGGTGAGGTGTGATACTTTACATCTGCACCGGTCAGTATCCAGACATTTGTCTGGAAAATCCCAAACTGACACGGCGCTCACTGTGGGCCACGGTCAGCTGTAGTGTGAAAACTGCCCTGCATTGGAGTCAGGCTGTCTGGGATTTGAAACTGACACGCGTACATCGTGGTCAGTAGGTGACAGTTACGACACGCGTTAAGCGGACGTAAATGTTGGGAGTAGGGGAGATAATTTCGCTTGGCGAAATAAGTTTGGGCCCTTTGTCTGATTTTAAGATATTTGGCCCGAGTTTGAAACTTTAATTTCATTCTCGCTCATAGACTCACAGTAGATAGGTTGCTCGTAAACAGAATAGCTGTTAGCGAAGATCTCAGTTTGGTTCGGCAATTTGTCGAACTTCTAGACTTCCAGAAATATTTTCAGCAATCTTATTCTTAAGTTGTGCGACTACCTGTAATTCTGTGGTTGAGGTAATTAATATGATAGATATATAGATTTTGTGAGTGTTAAAGTGTTAAATCGCTTAATTCATTTTAATCTATTTCTTTAGCGCAGAAGAGAAATAAAGTGGTAGGCTATTATATTTTCTAGGGAAGCATTCAGTGGAAAGCAGAATAAAATTAAATTTCTAGCTTATAACGGCAATTGTAGCTATTTATGAATTTAATTTAACTGCTAATACTCAGTCGAGTGTATTTTTCTAAACTAACATATAAACTCTAGAATCGAGCCTCGTGAATGGTGACGGAATACGCACGTGTTCTTAATTCATGAGGATTGCTGATTTTTAAATATAACTTACGTCACGGGAAGTTTAAATGATAAGCAAAGCTCTCTGCTTGCAAGTTTAAATGTAAGTTATAACCAGTACAGATTCTGTTTATTATATTATATGTGTTATTTTTCCTCCACACAGTGAAAGTTTTGGGGTGACCCTAACTTTACCAGCACCTAGTAGTAGTTTCCATACTTGTGAAGAAATAGACAGTCCTTATTTTGAACCACGTGGGTTTCTTAAGTACCACTGGTCTAAACAGTGCATATGCAACCCGAGTTAGCCAGAAATACTATATCTCAATAACGGGTTTTCAAAGACTGTAATGATAAATACTGGACCTTGGAGCCAGATCTTAATTTCTTCTAGAAACTCTACGTAATTTTTCTGCCTGGTGGCGCGAAATACTTCTAGTATTAACTAACATTTCCCGACTATATATATATATATATATATATATTCTTGTGGACAAATCTGTGGTGTGACTAAAGTGAATCCTATACTGAGGGAAGGCACCGACCCGACATTCATCATTTCTAGAAACCTACGCTATTGACACTGTGCTCTGCTAACTCCCGCGCCTGGAATAATTGTTAGGTGACTTAATCAGACATTTGAACAAATTTGCACACCCAAGTAGTCGTTCCCGGAGACTCCGAGTTAAATACGTCTTTTGGAACTGGGGACTTCTTGGCAGAAGACTGCATTTTTTTTGAGTCTGTGTGAAGATCTAAAATCAGTGTGTTCCAAGAGGCAGCGAGCAAAGTCGTGAGTACATGAATGAGAGGCCATGGCGGAATGAATGAGTGTACGCTGGTTTGAGTGATATTTTCACTATTATATCTTTGACACCCTGTTGCTGTCCTAATTTTTTTTTTCAATCTGCATAATTTGTTGCTAAGGCTAGAGTTCTTGTGTTTTTGTCTTAGGTTAAATCAGATTTTTTTTCAAACTCTGTGCATATAATTACGAGATAAAACGAAGAAAACTCTTAGACTCAAACCCTATGTATCTGTGACTCGGGCGCCATCATCTGTTCTCTTAACGGGGCCGGGCTAAACCTAGAGTTAACACTATAACGGGGCTATCATCCTTGCAACATTTCCTTGAATTTTTATGACTATGTGTATATGTATTTTCCTTGATGTACTTTCTTTGATGTTGTGAGCCGATTTTTCCTGATATTAAAATCGCTCTTGAACTTAATAATCGTGTTTGGTCAGCTCGTTCGATATATATATATATATATATATATATATATATATATATATATATATATATATTGTTATAGTTTTCCCACGTCTGTGTGTTTACCTGTCGTCACGTGTATGTGCGTGCCTGTGAGTGATAGAAATATACGTAATATGTATATTGGTGTAGTCTGTCTGACGCTGTAACAACTGTTGTAGAAGATAGGTGAGAGAGAGAAGAATTCTTTTCGCTTTCAGAGACAGCCACTATATCAAAATCTATCATCTCACGTGTGTGGAAATTCTATTACCTTTCACTAACTCTCACTGAGTCTATCACCTATTCAAACCTATTCAGAAGGGACCAAACCTAGTCTTAATTCTCCTATCGAAAAATCTACGACAAATGAGGGCTCGTTTCCGGTCTTTGAACTTAGAATAGGAAGACGAGTACGACAAACGTGGACTCGTCTATCTGGATTTTGGACTTAAGATTCTGTATTCTGATATAGAGTAAGAGTGTGATGTCTTTAGAGTTGTTATATCTTTAAAAAAAAAAATATTACCCCCTAGACTAGCGATCTGTTTACGGGCGTGCTGACCACACAAACTAATAAGTTTTTTCCCACAGCATCTTTGAATAATATACATTTTGGTTACAGGTTGATTTTGTCGGGATATATGTTAACTGCTGATTGTAATACTAAATGCTGGTAAAGTGGTGAGTGTATAACATTCACTGGGTACTGAGGCAGAACGGCGTTTGAACTAAGTTAAGGAGTGTGTTTCGGACTTTTTGTCCAGATTAATTCCCTCCCTTACCCGATCTGACTTCAGGGGCGAACTTATAGTGGATTTTTAAAAATTAAGGGATTATTTTTCTCTTTAATTTTTGCAATATTCTTTTGCTTTTCCACTGTAGCAACTTATTTTTCAGAAGTAATCTTAACTACCATTTATTTGGCGTAGTCGTGTTGTGCATTGAGTGCTTTATTGCCGATAATAGCAGCGATAGTTAGATTTTATTTTGGAGGAGGTATCCCAGGGTTAAGGATATCAGCTTTTGTATTTTTGGAATTTTTTTCTCGTAAGTGGTAGGAACCAGGTTATTCTTTTTCCTATTTTCTATCTCCACGTGTCTCAGTCACTGACATAATATGGCCGAGAGGGCAAAGCTTAGACAACTTCTCAGGGACGAAGCGAGAGAGGAGGGACTGGAAGGAGAAGAAGCGAAAGCATTTGTCAGAGACGAACTTGAGAGATATGATGCGGAGAGGAAAGCAGCGGAAGCTAAGGAAAAAGCAGCCGCAGATTTACAGCAGAAGAAGATGGATGAGGAAATGGAAATTCGCAGGATGCAGCATGAGGAAAGAGAGAAGGAGAGACAGCAGGAGAAGGAGAGGGAGGAGAGACAGCTTGAGGAAAAAGAGAAACAGAGACAGCACGAGTTGGCTCTTAAAACTCTAGAATTCCAAAGTCGTGGTGCTGCCTCTACCTCCAGCAATGGAGAGTCTTCTCCTCATTCTTCCTTAACTGACCCTGCTAACACTCAATCTCTTCAACTAAATGCTATGTCTTTCACTCTTGAGTCTTTCCCTTGTCCAAATGAGAAGATTGACACATGGTTAGAAAAATTTGAGAAAATTGCAACTCTGTACGGGTTAGAGAGGTCGCGTTGGAATATGAAACTTTCCCAGGCCCTAAAAGGTTCTGCTTATGATGTTTATTCTAAGCTGGAAAGTAGCCAACAAGACGACTACGATATGTTGAAGAAAGCGTTACTGGAGCGCTTTGAAATGAACGCTCGCAAATTTTTGCAACTGTTTCGCAACAGCAGAAAGGAGAATTCTGAATCTTTTCACCAGTTCTCTTCCCGTCTAAAGGGTTATCTGACAAAGTGCCTAGAGCTCTCGCAGCTCCCCTCTACCTACGAAGGTCTTGAGGAATTTGTTTTAACAGAACAAATAAAGAACACATTGTCTGCGGATACCCGGAGATTTCTCGCTGAGCAGGGGGCAGAAAAACTTGAAGACATTTTGGAAAAGTCTGAGCGTTATCACAATGCGCTGGCTGAACTACCGGCCACAAAGCGGAAACCGACAGAGGAGCATTTTCGAAAACATAACCTAGAGCAATCTTCTCAGGCTTCTAACCAAAACAACCACAGAGAAACTGGACCTCAAAACCCCCCTCCTGAAAAATCCAAGTTCTACAAGAACAAGTACCCCAACCACCCCAAACAGTCTGATCAACCCGACCGACCTACATGGCAGCGTAGCCAGAAAGGACAAGGTGGCAAAGGGAGAACCCCTGAGCACGGGACATATGATCAGACCGAGCACACCGAGCCGAAACGCATCGGATGCTTATTGACAGTCTCGCAAGGCGGAATTATTGACAGTGATTCCCAACCTGTTGGGGATAGACCCTCAACGCGAGGTACTGTTACTTTGAACGGTTCTCAAACTTCTTGCTTATTTGACACGGGGCTTTCTTTTGATTGCATTGTTGCCAGGCACCTGGTCAAACCCGGTCAAGTGACAGAAGAAACCGTTAAACTGTGTGGAGTTCTTAGGAGTGATGCACCAACAACGCTTCCCATCGCATTGGTGGAGATACACTCTGACTTTGTCAGAGGTGTGATCAAAGCGGCTGTTATGGACGACCCCATCTACCCAGTCATACTCGGCTGTAGATATGTGTTTATTGGGAAACCGGAAGAGCCAATAGTGGCAACAGTAACCACAAGAGGGCAAGCCAAGAAGGAACGGGAGCCTGCGCCAAATTTGTTACCCATGGAACTTAAAGAGGCGCAACAAAAGGACCCTACTTTGGAACCCTGCTTTAGGAAACTGCCCATGGCCAAAGACCCTAGACAACACGGGGACATCTTTTCTAAGGATGGCGTGCTTTATCGGAGAACGGGCAAGCCTGAACAAGGCTCTAATCAGCTCCTAGTACCGAAAAAGTACAGAAGTCAAATCCTAGAAATGGGGCACTCTCTCCCGTTTAGCGGACATATGGGACAGAACGCCACACAGCAACGTATACAGACTCACTATTGGTGGCCAGGGATGAACACTGATATACTCAGATATGTAAAATCCTGTGCCCAGTGTCAACGGGTAGCACCCAAGCACTGGACTGCCCCAGTTCCCCTGGGGCAAACGCCAATTGTGGGGACTCCATTCGAACGGGTTGCTGTCGACATCGTTGGACCCCTAGAAAGGACCAAACGAAAGCACAGGTTTATCCTGACTTTAGTCGACACATGCACTATGTGGGCCGAAGCTATACCGCTAACATGCACAGACTCGAAGCATGTCGCAGAAGCCCTAGTGCAGATCTTTACACGGTTGGGATTCCCTCAACAAGTTTTGACGGACAATGGATCCCAATTCCGTAGCCTGTTAATGGAGGAGATCTTTAAGATCTTGAGGGCCAAACACATCCACACCAGCCCGTACCATCCGGCCGGAAATGGGCTCGTGGAACGTTTCAACGGCAGCCTCACCACCATGCTACGCAAGCTGGCACAAGAAAAGCCAGAGGACTGGGACCTTTTTTATTCCTGCAGCCCTATTCGCTTACAGAGAAGTTCCCCCAGGCCTCTACAGGATTTCCTCCAGCTACGCTTTTATTCGGCAGACCTATAAAGGGGCCGCTTGAAGCATTACTTCGGTCCCTGACAGACCAGAAGGCGGATGAGACAGTCGTCTCAGCCAGTAGATATGTATCGGAATTGAAGGAAAGGCTACAGCTAGGATGGGACCTAGCAACAGCAAACCTTAAGAAAGCTCGTGCAAAGCACGCTAGACGATACAATCAAGCAGCAAAGGAGAGAGAATTACAACCAGGTGATAAAGTCTTGTTGTTGTTGCCAACCGGAAGCAACAAACTACGCATCGGGTGGCAAGGGCCGTTCACCGTCCTGAAAAAGATCTCGAGAACCAATTATCAGATCTCTATCAAAGGAAAGGAGAAGGTCTACCATGTGAACCTACTAAAGAAATACTTGGAAAGACCAGTGCCATCCCCCGAACATCTCCTGGCGATCGCCATAGCTACAGAGGATGTGGAAGATGACGATAGTTGCATGGAATATCCATTGCAACAAACTGAATCTGTAGAAGATGTAAAATTTGGGGACACTCTCTCTGAAGCACAACAGACAGAAACGAAGGCTTTACTGAACCAGTACACGGCGGTGCTAACGGATGTACCTGGACGAACACATCTTGTAGAGTTCGAGATGAAACTTATAAATGAGACCCCTGTCCGAACCAGAGTTTACCCTATTCCGTATGCGAAAGCTGATACGCTACGTGCAGAGATAGACAAGCTACGTAAAACAGGAATTATTAGTGAGTCTACGTCTCCCTATAGTGCGAGCGTAGTGCTGCTACAGAAGCCCAATAAGGAAGTTCGGCTGTGCATCGATTACCGGCTACTTAACACAGTAACGGAATTTCAGCCGGAACCACTCCAAAGCGCTTCTGAGCTGTTTAGCAAGCTAAGCAAGGCACGGATTTTCTCAAAGATTGACTTGAGTAAGGGCTACTACCAGATACCAGTCAAAGAGGAAACTAAGCCTTTGCTAGCTTTCAGCACCAGCGAAGGACACTATACGTTTAACGTGATGCCATTCGGATTACACAATGCACCAGGAGTGTTCACAAGGATGATGAGGAAGCTGTTAGAGCCATTGCACAGTCCACATATCCACAATTTTATGGATGATATACTAATTGCAACGGACACCTACGAAGAACACATTGCGACGGTCGAGATGCTCCTCAGGAGACTACAGGAAACTGGACTCACAGCTAGACCTAGCAAATGTTTAATCGGCTTTGAAAAACTTGACTTCCTGGGGCACACCATTGCTCACGGTGCTATGTGGCCAGTTGCGAAGAACGTAGAGAAGATACGGGCAGCGAAGAGGCCAAGGACGAAGAAAGAAATACGATCGTTCCTATCGCTATGTGCTTACTACCAGAAATTCATCAAAAACTTCAACGGTTTAACAGCACCCCTTACGGACCTTACGAAAAAGGGGCGACCGGAGAAAGTTATCTGGGATCCTAAGTGCGAACACGCTTACGTCACGCTCAAGAAGCAGTTGTCTGAATATCCAATTCTGCGACTGCCGGATATTACCAAACCCTTCGTACTGCGCGTCGACGCATCAGGGCAAGGCATCGGGTCAACTTTGCTTCAGGCTGGCGACGACGATCCCAACCAGCTATTCCCAGTGGCATACGGTAGTCGTAAATTGAATAAGGCAGAGCAAAACTACTCCACTGTGGAAAGAGAATGTCTGGCATTAGTTCATGGCATTAGACGGCACCATGAATACCTTTACGGAGTGTCATTCACGGTGCAGACGGACCATGCCCCACTGGCGTTTCTCGGGGCTAATAAGGAATTTAATGCGAAAATAATGCGCTGGGCATTGCTGCTAAGCGTATATTCCTTTAAAGTCGAATACATTCCAGGGAAACAAAACGTTGGGGCAGACTTCATGAGTAGGACTTGCACAGAAATGGAGGGGGAAGATGAGAGGGAAGAGGACAGACACCCCGAAGCTACGGTTATAGGAAATTAAACTCCATAACGTAGACATGGAGTGCTTCCATATCTTAAAGGGGGGAGGCTCTGTCACGTAGGGTTTATATTCATTTAATTTCCTACATCTTCTTCCTATTTCTTTCACCCGATTTCTCTCTTTTATTATCTCTGTATTTCCTTTTTCCTGTATATTTTTCATCCATTCGTTTTGATATTATTATTTTCATATAATTCGCAAACTTTACCTGTTTTCCTTTCTCTAAAACTGAGAATCGCGCTAGGACGATATTACGTAGATGTCAGGGCTGCAGGGCGTCAGAAGGCGTGATAAGTCGGTTCGCTGAACATAGGACGTAGCAAATCGTCTACATTCTCACCGAGCGCGCGAGCTTCTTCTCGGCATAAGTCCCGGTGAGGTGTGATACTTTACATCTGCACCGGTCAGTATCCAGACATTTGTCTGGAAAATCCCAAACTGACACGGCGCTCACTGTGGGCCACGGTCAGCTGTAGTGTGAAAACTGCCCTGCATTGGAGTCAGGCTGTCTGGGATTTGAAACTGACACGCGTACATCGTGGTCAGTAGGTGACAGTTACGACACGCGTTAAGCGGACGTAAATGTTGGGAGTAGGGGAGATAATTTCGCTTGGCGAAATAAGTTTGGGCCCTTTGTCTGATTTTAAGATATTTGGCCCGAGTTTGAAACTTTAATTTCATTCTCGCTCATAGACTCACAGTAGATAGGTTGCTCGTAAACAGAATAGCTGTTAGCGAAGATCTCAGTTTGGTTCGGCAATTTGTCGAACTTCTAGACTTCCAGAAATATTTTCAGCAATCTTATTCTTAAGTTGTGCGACTACCTGTAATTCTGTGGTTGAGGTAATTAATATGATAGATATATAGATTTTGTGAGTGTTAAAGTGTTAAATCGCTTAATTCATTTTAATCTATTTCTTTAACGCAGAAGAGAAATAAAGTGGTAGGCTATTATATTTTCTAGGGAAGCATTCAGTGGAAAGCAGAATAAAATTAAATTTCTAGCTTATAACGGCAATTGTAGCTATTTATGAATTTAATTTAACTGCTAATACTCAGTCGAGTGTATTTTTCTAAACTAACGTATAAACTCTAGAATCGAGCCTCGTGAATGGTGACGGAATACGCACGTGTTCTTAATTCATGAGGATTGCTGATTTTTAAATATAACTTACGTCACGGGAAGTTTAAATGATAAGCAAAGCTCTCTGCTTGCAAGTTTAAATGTAAGTTATAACCAGTACAGATTCTGTTTATTATATTATATGTGTTATTTTTCCTCCACACAGTGAAAGTTTTGGGGTGACCCTAACTTTACCAGCACCTAGTAGTAGTTTCCATACTTGTGAAGAAATAGACAGTCCTTATTTTGAACCACGTGGGTTTCTTAAGTACCACTGGTCTAAACAGTGCATATGCAACCCGAGTTAGCCAGAAATACTATATCCCAATAACGGGTTTTCAAAGACTGTAATGATAAATACTGGACCTTGGAGCCAGATCTTAATTTCTTCTAGAAACTCTACGTAATTTTTCTGCCTGGTGGCGCGAAATACTTCTAGTATTAACTAACATTTCCCGACTATATATATATATATATATTCTTGTGGACAAATCTGTGGTGTGACTAAAGTGAATCCTATACTGAGGGAAGGCACCGACCCGACATTCATCATTTCTAGAAACCTACGCTATTGACACTGTGCTCTGCTAACTCCCGCGCCTGGAATAATTGTTAGGTGACTTAATCAGACAGTTGAACAAATTTGCACACCCAAGTAGTCGTTCCCGGAGACTCCGAGTTAAATACGTCTTTTGGAACTGGGGACTTCTTGGCAGAAGACTGCATTTTTTGAGTCTGTGTGAAGATCTAAAATCAGTGTGTTCCAAGAGGCAGCGAGCAAAGTCGTGAGTACATGAATGAGAGGCCATGGCGGAATGAATGAGTGTTCGCTGGTTTGAGTGATATTTTCACTATTATATCTTTGACACCCTGTTGCTGTCCTAATATTTTTTTTCAATCTGCATAATTTGTTGCTAAGGCTAGAGTTCTTGTGTTTTTGTCTTAGGTTAAATCAGATTTTTTTTTTCAAACTCTGTGCATATAATTACGAGATAAAACGAAGGAAACTCTTAGACTCAAACCCTATGTATCTGTGACTCGGGCGCCATCATCTGTTCTCTTAACGGGGCCGGGCTAAACCTAGAGTTAACACTATAACGGGGCTATCATCCTTGCAACATTTCCTTGAATTTTTATGACTATGTGTATATGTATTTTCCTTGATGTACTTTCTTTGATGTTGTGAGCCGATTTTTCCTGATATTAAAATCGCTCTTGAACTTAATAATCGTGTTTGGTCAGCTCGTTCTAGATATATATATATATATATATATATATATATATATATATATATATATATATATATATATATATATATATATATATATATATATATATATATATATATATATCATTGTTATAGTTTTCCCACGTCTGTGTGTTTACCTGTCGTCACGTGTATGTGCGTGCCTGTGAGTGATAGAAATATACGTAATATGTATATTGGTGTAGTCTGTCTGACGCTGTAACAACTGTTGTAGAAGATAGGTGAGAGAGAGAAGAATTCTTTTCGCTTTCAGAGACAGCCACTATATCAAAATCTATCATCTCACGTGTGTGGAAATTCTATTACCTTTCACTAACTCTCACTGAGTCTATCACCTATTCAAACCTATTCAGAAGGGACCAAACCTAGTCTTAATTCTCCTATCGAAAAATCTACGACAATAAATCAGCCTTCACTGGCGGGTCAGTAAAATGTGTTACATTTGGGGGAATATTGAATGGTTCCCATTGGCAAAGGTAGAAATAGACACACTCTTTTATACTGGTGAAGTGACAACATGTGTACTGAAGAATCCTATCACTGGTTTAATTATTGGTAATATTCCGCGAATTAAAGAATGTTCTCCCGATGAGATTGAGGAATGGGTTAAATTTCACCCACTTGTTACGAATGCTATTGTCACTAGGGCTCAGCATTCAGCTGATTCTACAGCTGCTTCACCATCAGTACTTACCGAAGATGCATCATTACGACATTCACATAACATTTCACCACAGTTATTTATAACCAAACAACATGAAGACGAATCTTTGATACGTTTATTTGATTTGGCTCAATCTGGAGAGGTTATATCTACAAAGCAATTAACATCTTGTTTTAAATTGAAGAACTATATTTTAACTAGATGTTTTAATAAAGGCATGAATGCTTACACGCAAATTGTGGTACCTAGAATTTTTAGGCCTTTAGTTTTAAAAACCAGTCACGATATCGCTATGGCAGGTCATATGGGTGTTAAGCGCACCTTAAGCAGTTACTTCCTGTTTTTATTGGCTTGGCATAAACAAAGACGTTAGGCTATATTGTCGTTCATGTCCGACATGCCAGAAAGTATCCTGTAAGGGAAAAGGTCATTTTGCACCTTTACAAATAACAGATGTACTTACACGTGCTGTTCAGAAGATTGCTATTGGCATCATTGGTCCTATGTCAGTACTGTCAGAACGGAAATACCGTTATATTTTAACATGCATTGACCCCAGTACAAGATGGCCCTAGGCCATTAAATTGAAATAAATTACAACTATTTCAGTGGCAGAGGCGTTGTTCTTAATATTTTCTAAGATAGGGTTACCAGAAATAATCTTATGTGATAGGGGCACACAATTTATGTCCCATGTGATGAAACATTGAAAATATGCTGGGAATTAAACATACTTTCATCAGTATCGACATATCGACCTTGATCAAATGGAGTTTGTGAGCGCTACAATGGATCTCTTAAAAGGATGTTAGGAAAGGTTACGGAGTCAAATCCTCGTGATTGGGACAAGCTGTTACCAGCAGTACTCTTTGCGTATCGAGAAGTCCCACACGAAAGTACAGGTTTCTCGCCATTTAAGCTCGTATATGGGGCTAATCCGAGAGGTCTTGTACACATATTAAAAGATTTATTACTAGGCTTCAATATAAACGAAGGAACTCGCAGTAGTTACGAGTTTGTCATTGACCTCAGACAGCGTCTATCAGATGCTTGTAAGGTTGCAGTGCAATCAATACAAAACTCCACACAGAAATCGAGGTTGCTCCACAACCAATCTCGAAAGCTACGAAAATGTTCACCTGGAGGTGAGGTTCTTTTACTTCTTCCTACTAAGGAAAATAAATTATTAATTTCTTGGCAGGGCCATACACAGTGTGTAAGAAAATAACTGATGGTGATTATGCTATCAATATCAAAGGAAAATACAAAACATATCACATCAATATGTTAAAGGCTTATACTCAACGTCCTCCTGAATTACAGAACATTTGGGACACTATCACTGATCAAACTGTGTCTGCATCTTTTGCTGTAGTCCATTCAGAGGACAATGTTTCTTCTATTCCTCTGAGGTTTTCTTTACCTCCTCTGAAATCCGTGGAATCTTGGAAGAATGTGTCTATTTCTGATTCTCTTCATCCCTCTCAACAAGAACAAGTTCAAAACATTCTTAGTTCTTTCGGGGATGTCTTAACTGGAGTACCAGGTCGCACTAACCTGATTACTCATGATATTGTCATTACCGACCACAAACCTATTAAATTAAGACCTTATCCAATCCCTATTCATTATAAAGATCACGTAGAAAAAGAAATTAAGGAAATGCTAGTCATGGGTATAATATCACCATCCTCCTCACCATATGCATTTCCCATGGCCTTGGTTAAGAAACCGGATACTTCATTGAGAATTTGTATCGACTTTAGAAAATTAAATAGCATAACAATAACCGACGCTGAACCAATACCCATTTTAGATGATCTCTTGCCTCAGCTATCGCAGGCAACATATTTTAGTAAATTAGACCTATCAAAGGGATACTGGCAAATCCCTTTAGCAGAAGAAGCAAAGGTATTGAACCCTTTTACCACACCACTTGGCTTATTTCAGTGGAATTTTATGTGCTTTGGACTTGTCAATGCACCTGCGACATTCGTACGCATGATGCGCCTCTTATTAGGCAACAGACATGACATCATCACCTACATTGACGATATTTGTTTATTCCACTCATCATGGAAGGAACATTTTCAAGGTTTACATTCCTTGTTACTTTTGTTACGATCGCACGGGTTGACGGTACGCCCATCAAAAGTTCAAATAGGATACCGTGAAATTTCATTTTTAGGACATCGTATTAGTCAGAATAAGTTGTGTCCTGATGATAAGACAGTAAAACGGATCTTGGATATTCAAATTCCAACCACTAAGAAACAAGTTAGAAGCTTATTAGGTTTGATAAATTATTATCATAAGTTCATACCTAACTTTGCTTCGCTATCGGCCCCACTGTCTGCCTTAACGTGCAAGGGTGCACCATTAAAAATAAAATGGTCAGATGATTATGATCGTACATTGAATGCAATTAAACATGCGTTTTCGACTCATCCTATCTTGACAATACCTGATGCCAGTAAACCTTTCGTCCTCAGAACAGACGCTTCGGACATGGGCATCGGTGGCTGTTTGATGCAGATGTGGAACGACCGTCTTCATCCATGCATGTACATCAGCTGAAAACTTAGCCCAGCAGAACAACGTTATGCAGCTGGTGAGCGTTGTTGGCCATAGTGTGGTCAATTTCAAAGCTCGCGAAATACCTCCTGGGTCGTAAATTCATCCTAGAAACTGACCATTGTTACGTGCAGTCTTTGATATCTTACAATATTATACATTGGTATACTTGTTATGTTCGCAAATATTTTGTAAACAAAATAGATACTTTTTAGTGCTTAAGGAAAAGTCATTATTGAGTTACTTCCCTTGAAAGTTGTGTCATCTCTTTCGATCGAACTCCGCGGATGAATCCAGTTTTACTGCGATTTATTCTTTGTTTGGGTAGTAATAGATTGTTCTTGCTTCAGAATATCTATGGCCTGAATTTATGTGTATTGTTTGTCTGAGTAGGACGAGTCTGTCTTATATCTGTATATCTTTACATATCTAAGTCGAACTATATGTTCTTTTGTCTCTAGAGAGGTCAAAGGCTGTTCGGCGGATGTGTCGCGAGAGAGCTGTGTTTTGGCTTCGCCCTGATGATGGGCTGTGTTTTTCTATGTCGGCTTGTAGCCGGAAAAAGTGATCTCTATATTTATGGGGAAAGTGATAGTCGTCTAGACCTATCATGTATGCTTTACCCCAGTGTTCATTCTTATTGCCAAGGAATGGCAGAATCATATTTTTGATACCCAGGTAATAAAAGATACTCTTTTGAACTCTCGTACGAAGCCACCGTTTTTCGATAGGTACAATTTTGTACATCTGAGAGGATGCATTTAACTAGATGGAAAACGACTCTGATTCCTAGCAGCACTATATCCTGTAGAATGCAGTCAATTGTATCATGATAGAATCTACAGAGCAATGAAACATTTAATGAATGACTAACTTTAAGACAGGTTCATTATCTGTATCCAAACGTGAGTGACAGCTCACGAGAGAAGCCATCTTGTAACCAAACATTTAGTGACTTTCAAGAAGAGAAAAGGGATGCCCGTATTATCGCTTGATTAGTCCAGAGATCACTGCTACACATGAGAACCCATTGCTAGCGGTTCAATTTGATTATATGGAAAAATCTGTGCTGGACATTATGTTAAGGAATCTTCGCTAGATGAGGTTAGGTCTAGAAGCCATCTTGGACATTGTTTATAATCTGACGTGCTTTGTCAGTAAACTCAGATGATATATATATGGGCAATACTGAGTGCTTGGCTACTGACAGTCCATTATACTATTATTCTACATGAGTGCCCATGTAACATTGCAAGACCATTTATCCACTGTACCATGATGTATTATGCCAACCTGTGATTTGTCACTATCTGTGCTGTCGAGTGTGTACGTCCAAATTAAACTGTAGTAAAGGTACACAGTCGTTGGTGTCGATGACTTCCAGCCATACATGAGTGTGAGAAAAGAACATTTGTCAACACCACGAACTCTTCTTATCATTCGCATGTTATACACTCAATCTATGTCTACACACCACTGCGTAGGTCAAGTTGACATTCCATACTCAAACCACGAGCAACACAACAACACAGTATTTAACTCTGGTGATGTTCGAGTGAGCTTCAGATTTTTTCAGCATGTCTCTTGCTCAGGGCAAGGGTCTTGTATTATAAGAGTTTATCAACTGATGATGATGACGTCTGTCTTCCAAAAAGAGACCTTATCAACTGGTGGACCAGCTTTCTGGGTTTGACCTCGCAGAAGTTGAGAAGTCAACAGATTACCGATACCAGACCGTTTCCTGTGGCTGATACGACACACTTGCAGTATTGGTTTGCTCTTTGTCAACACTTCGTCACGTGACCTGTCAAGTGAATGCAGTATGTAGGTCAGCGTTGTTGACATTCTTACATTAGACATTACAGAGTTTCACAGAACAGTTGGATCAATTCTTGTCAATATTAACAGGAAGACAGTATTATTGAACTAAGAAGTCCTATTTTCATCGATGGATCTTCTTGTTTTCTATATATGAACTTTAATATTTAAGGCCAGAATGTTTAATTGAATAAAGTGGCAGTTTGTTTATTTTCATAAAAATAACTTTGCCATTACTGTAAAACTGAGCCTATTTTGCAACACATACTATCATACACATAATATTATATATTTATGTTTACATGTTATTTGTTTGTATAGTATGTTAGTTTCTATGTCAGCGGGTTGTGTTTAGGTTGGGCGGAGTCCTCACAACAGAATATCCCACGTCATAGAGGGTCCGTTGTGGGCGTTTTCTATAGGTGCAATTTTCTTGATTGAAAATTTGCTGCGACAACTGTTGCTTTTGTGTTAGCTGTGAAGACTGTAATTATTGTTATTTTTGTAATATTTCTTTGTTCTTTAGTTTTGTTTTGATTTGTTTGTAATTTGTTGGTCTACCCTTTTCTATCTTTCAGTTCTATTCACAATTTATATTCATATACTGTGACGTCATTTGTGTTGTTATCCCTTGCAGATTCAGTGATTATTTTCATTGATTTCCCTATTTGATTTATTTGATTTCTGCAAACGTTTTCGTATTGTCAGTCCTATTTGTACTTTATGTATTCTGTTGGTTGACATATGTTTTATATAGGTATATTTCATAAGACACTATTGCCTGTGCACTGCACTTGGATTATGGTATAAACCAGTACTTGATTATTATTACTGTTATACAAGACCTTATTAAGGCTTGTGACCCACAGATATTGGGATAGTGTACTGATTAATCAAGTCATTAAGAACTTGTGGTATTATTATTGTTTCAAGTGATTAGTATTATTGTTAGACATCATGTCTACATTAGAATACTTCATTACACAAGGGAAATCCCTTGATAAAACTGGTCAACAATTAGAAGAATGGGCGGTTGCTCAATATGACAAAGCATTAGCTGCAGAAGAGAGAAAAGCTGCTGCAGAAGAGAGAAAAGCTCTGGCTGAAGAGAAAAGATTAGAAAGAGAAGCTGAGGCTGCTGCTGAACAAAAGAAATTGAAATGCAGATGGAGCAAAGGAGATTTGATGCTGAACAAAAAAGATTAGACAGGGAAGCTGAACAAAAAAGATTAGACAGAGATGCTGAACAAAAAAGATTAGACAGAGAAGCTGAAGAAAAAAAAGCAATAAGAGAACATGAATTTGAGTTAGAGAAATTGAGATTGACAAGTATGAGTAATGTTAATCAGGCATCTAGTGGTAATGGTAAACCTTCTACTTACAAGGTTAAGGTTCCACCGTTCAATCAGTCCAGTGACGATATTACATTCTGGCTGGATAGATTTGAACGTTCATGTCGTACTCATAATGTAGATAAATCTCAATATGCTAATCAATTAGCAGAAAACTTGAAAGGTGAATCTTTGACTAGATTATGCCTTGTAGGAGAAGCAGATAAGGATAATTATGATGTCATTAGGGCGGCTTTGATAAAAAAAATACCAGCTAAGTGAGGAAGGCTATCGCCTTTTGTTTAAGACGATGGTGCCTGAGACAGGTGTAGAATTCTCAGAATTCACTGCAAAGGCACGTCTCACAGTTGATCGTTGGATTGAGCTTTCCAAAACAGAAAAAACGTATGAAGGACTTATGGATTTGTTGCTCAGAGATAAGATTATGTCATGTGTTAACAAACCATTCCTTGAATTTATACATGAGCGTAAACCCAAATCTCTAAAGGAAATGGAAGAATATTGTTCCCAATATGTCACTGCACACCCCGACGTGACTTTTGGCAACACTAAGATTAAGGAGAGTATGCCAGTTGCTTCAGCAACACCATACAATCCCAATTATTCACACAGATTTCAGGGACCTCAAAACAGATTTGATAAAAAAGGTAACCATAATAGTTATCAAAACCAAGGTAACCAATCATTTCAGGGTTCTTCTTCAAAGAACTGGAGACGAGCTGATAGCTCGCGACACAGGGGTGGTCATAATTATAGGAATTTCCGTAGAGGAAGTAATTATAGAAACTATCCGGGTTATCCGTCTTGGAGTCAACAAGATCATAATTACAGAGATACTCATTATAATGAATATGATAATGGTAACCAAGGGAACTATGACTCAAACCCAAATAGGGGTTACAATAGAGGTAACAATAACTACAGAGGTGATAATAACCGAGGTAGATCTCAAAACAAAAGACATAAACCACATTTTCAGGCAAACTCTGCACAACAAGAGTCCCATGAAGCCTATAAACAGAGTAAAGATAATAATGATGCTAGTAATATGGCATGTGCCGCTTTTGATTTTGGGAGAGCATCTCAGTGCCCCCAATGCAAAACATTATTTGAGCCAACCACAGTGTCTACTTTAAGCTGTGGCCATCCTCTTCCTGCTCTTCCTGCATCAGTCGCGCATGATGGAAGAGGTTCTCTTGTCTTACATAAGGGTTTAGTAAATAACAATCCAGTCTCTGTGCTATTTGATTCTGGATGCACCACAATTGGTGTTAGGCAGTCACTCGTAGATCCTTCCCGTGCCACTGGACAAGTAGTAGTCAAATGTGTAACATTTGGCGGCACATTAGAGAAATACTCTACTGCTATCATTAGGATTGCTACTCCTTTCTTTACAGGAGATGTACACGCATGTCTTCTTCCGAATCCGATCGCTGACCTCATCATCGGTCGCATTCATGGAGTCAAAGAATGCACTCCGCAACAAATTTTCCACGTGGGAAAGGCAAAACATGCAGATTGCTAACGCTGTAGTCACTAGAGCTCAGGCTCTAAATATGCCTCAAACTTCATCTACTGAAGATAATGAAGTGCATAACCAAGATGATCCCTTGGTAATTTCTCGTGACTCGTTTATAAAACAGCAAGAAGATGATCCCACTCTGAAGAAATTCTTCATTCTTGCAACTAAAGGTGATCCGAATAAAGACACAAGTCGTAAATCGTGGATTACAAAGAAGAATGGCGTACTTGTACGTATGGTTCAAGACTCCATTACGTCAAGTCATTCTCAAATCCTGGTTCCCAAGAATTTGAGAGTTAAAATTTTGCAGCACGCTCACGACTCTCAGTGTGCTGGACACATGGGTTTTTTCCCGTACTAAGTCAAGAGTCCTTGCGGCTTTCTTTTGGCCATTGGTAAACAAGGACATACGGATTTATTGTCGATCTTGTAAAGTATGTCAGGAAGTTAAATCCAAAGGTCCACGGCATGCTGCACCCATTCAGGCGGCGGACATTCCTATTCGGCCGTTTCAAAAAAATGGCTATAGACATTATTGGTCCATTTAAGATCAAGTCTGCCAGAGGACATCAGTTTATCTTGACGTGTGTTGATATGTGCACACGTTGGCCAGAGGCTATTCCTCTGAAGAGCATTACTACTGCTGACATTGCAGATGCTCTTTGGCTTATATTTTCTCGTCTGGGGTTCCCCGGAGAGATATTGTCAGACCATGGCACCCAACTAATATCAGATACCATGTCTCAAGTAATGTCTACGCTGCAGATAGATAGATCTTTAAGTAGTATCTACCATCCAATGTCTAATGGTATGGTCGAACGCCTTAATAGAACACTTAAAAACTTACTAGGGAAGATAACTGAGGATCATCCTCAAGACTGGGACAGAGTTTTACCTGCGGCCCTCTTCGCTTACAGAGAGGTACCCAATGAACATACAGGATTTTCTCCCTTTGAACTCGTCTTTGGCGCGCGTCCGCGTGGCCCAATGTCGTTGCTTCATGATCTCATAACAGCTGACAATATTGACGATGACACAAAGTCATCCTACGAATATGTCATCGCGTTGAGACAAAAGATTATGAAGCATGCAAATTAGCAACTTCTTCTTCTGAATTTGCGAAACAGAAGGCAAGGCAATTTGCCAATAAGAAGAGATGCTTACGACAACTTTGTCCTGGTGACTGTTGCGTGCATATTTTTGACGCACATATTACAAAAAAATCGATATGGTTATTTAATATGGGAAAAATATAGACATGCATCCATCTGTGTATGAAAATGCTGTTTATTGTAAAAGCGAGATAATCCATGTTTGATTCACACTTTTGATTATAGGAGTAATCGGTCTGGATATCGATCCAGCGCAAGAATAGTACGCTTGCGTTTGTACTTAATTTTAGGGCCAGAAAATATATTAATTTGCTTATTGTGTTTATGGCCTGAATTCATATGTATTACATATTATTAGTACAAGTAGAATCAGTCCTATATTGTATATTTTGGATGGGTATGAGGGACTAGATTCTTGTTAGCGGAAGTATGAGTTGTCTTAACAAGTCGTGATGAGTTCCGATGTACTGCTAAGAATGGCGGGGTACGTTTTTCAAGAGCTGGTCCCTTCGTCAAGAAAAAATGTCTTACGAAGTGGTTTTTTCTTCTGGAGGAGATAGTGTCTCTACGATAGTTTGTGTTAGAGACTCTCCTTATGTCAGTATATAGATGATTCGGACTCCAGGTAAACCCAGCTCGTATTTTTGATGATCTCTCGTCGGTTAGGCCTAGCTTGACTTTTGGGTGCTTCGATATGCTAGTGTCGTGTTTTGTATCGACGAAGATGACAGATTTTCCTGCAGCGGTTATGGCTACGTGAACTAACCTGATCACCGTAGTGCTGCATGGAACCATTCATGAAATCCTTTATATATCCATTGTAAATTAACTTTGGCTGATATTCTTCCTATGAATGAGTGAACGACAACTCAGGAAGGTAGCCATGTTGGATTTCGGTCATCGTCTGTTTTTGATCACTGCCAAGAGAACAGATTATTTATCTTATTATCGGACAGTGACAGAGAGATCTCAATCCTGCTAGAAACCCCCTTTTCGTGGTTTCATAAGATGATGTATCATGACATTGAACTTTGATGTACTACCCATTATTTCTGCATGTGTCATGACTTCAGATCTGCTATGTATACCTACAAATTGTTATGTCAACAAAGCCTGATGTACTCGTATGTCCCAGTGTGTACGTCTGAATAAATTGAGTAAACTAAGATTCCAGCAGTCTGCATTGGTGCCTTGTAGACACATGTGTATGAGTGATTATATTGGTCAGCACACGAACAGTACACCATTCGCGATAATCACACTCTACACTACTACATCATACATACACCATCCTGCGTCGGCTGAATTGACCAAGTTTAGGGCCTGCTTCCCCTGGAGCCTTTGCCTTCCCTGGCTCAGGACTAGGGTGAGTTACCCATTTACAGCTGGGTAGACTGGAGCATGCCTGATCTCAACAACACACCACTCTTCCTTACAGAGCAGATAGACTGATACTTTACAGTGGTGTACTACAGGTGTAGTAAGAAATAACGTCTTTACAGTGACAAAGCATTTGTATTACTACCTTGTAGGGAAAACAGACTACTTATTTCTTGGAAAGGTCCGTACGATATAATATCGAAAATTTCCGATGTCGACTATATTGTCAATATTGATGGGAAGCATAAAACCTTCCACATCAATATGCTTACTGAATTCCATGAACGTCCGGATTATTTGCAACCCATTTTCCAAGCAACGGACAATTCTCCAGTACAACATGGTCATTACTCATCACTGTCCGTGATACAGGATGAGGAAACAAGTTTTTCAGATGTAAATCTTCCTCTTCCAATGATCCCACTTCATTCTAGTGAATCATGGAAGAACGTTACTGTCTCTCCTGATTTGTCTCTAGGAGAACAGCGACAAGTTTCAACTATGTTGCAAACATTTCAGGATGTACTCACTGACATCCCTGGACAAACGCATGTCATTGAACATGACATTGTTCTAACTGACCATACTCCTATTATGGTTAGACCTTATCCTATACCTATACATTTTCAAGCACAGGTTGAGAAAGAGATGGATGAGATGATAGATTTGAAAATAATCGAACCATCCACCTCTGCATATTCTTCGCCGATGGTTATTGTGCGTAAAAAAGACAATAACATACGTCTTTGCGTTGACTATCGAAAATTGAATCAAGTAACGAAGTTCGATGCCGAACCTATGCCTTTACTGGAAGAGCTACTTACTCGACTCTCCAAATCTCATTTTTTCACTAAACTTGATTTGTCTAAAGGATATTGGCAAGTTCCTTTATCTGAACGCGCAAAACCTCTCACGGCTTTTTCAACACCTAGAGGTTTGTTCCAATGGAATTTTATGCCTTTCGGTCTTATGAACGCACCAGCTACATTCGTACGCATGATGCGCCGAATCCTATCTTATCGGTCAGATGTCATTGCATATCTAGACGACATCTGTCTTTTCAGCGATACTTGGGAAGATCACTATTCAGGGTTAGATGAATTGCTGTCTACTTTGCGCGAGCACAACCTGACAGCGAAACCCTCTAAAGCCTATATTGGTTTTAGCGAAATTTCTTTCCTAGGCCACCGAGTTGGTCATGGTTTCCTAAAGACAGAGGACCATAATACTAGTAAGATACTTAACATCTCGATCCCTAAGACTAAAAAACAGGTGAGAAGTCTGTTAGGTCTTATTCAATTTTATGGCAGATTCATTCAGAATCTATCCTCTATCATGGCACCTCTTTCTACACTTCTAAAGAAAGGTTCGCCTAATATGGTCCACTGGTCTCAGGAATGCCAATGCTCTCTGGATAAGATTAAAACAATGTTTTCAACACCACCTATTTTAGTGCTACCTACTAAAGATAAGACATTCGTTCTTCGTAGTGACGCTTCATCCACTGGGATTGGAGCGGCACTAATGCAAGAGTACTCTGGAACTCTGCATCCTGTAATGTATATTTCCAGAAAACTTAATGCGGCAGAAAGGAATTATTCGGTTTTAGACCGTGAGCTATTAGCTATGGTTTGGTCGATCCTCAAACTACAGAGATTCCTTCTAGGCGCACATTTCATAGTAGAAACCGACCAAAAAGCTCTTACTGCTATACAGAGTAAGAATTTGAAGAGCTCGAGGTCTACTCGATATGCAATTGCTCTTCAACCTTTTCATTTCTCTGTGCGAGCTATTCGTGGATCAGATAATGTGATGGCAGACATTCTGTCAAGATGCCCACATGATTCCACATAACTATTAGGGCTTAGACGTCTTGATATGTCTAGTTCTATAGTAGTTCCTTTTCTATATCATGATAGATACACATTTGTAATTTAATAATATAATGATTGTATCACTACATAGCGGTTCATTGATGTTTATTCACCGCTGTGCTTTGATGATTTTTCTTCATAAATCATAAATTTAAGATATCTAATACGAAATTATGGTATGAATTTTTTAGGCATCGTGTAATTGCCAGAATTGTATTATACTTTGATGACACCTTCCTGGAAAAATTTACTTGTAGAGAAATAATTTCTCTCAGTTTATGAGACACATTCTCACCAGTCGCTCCATAAGTCGACTTAGCCTCATATTAGGCGTTATATTTATTCCTGATATTTTCATCTACGCATTATTCATGCGTTGTGAGCCTATTGTACGTTGCTCCTAGATGTATTTCAAAAAAAAAAAAAATGTTCCATTTTTTTCCCCGGGAGGTGTGGTAAGACTGTTACGTGCAGTCTTTGATATCTTACAATATTATACATTGGTATACTTGTTATGTTCGCAAATATTTTGTAAACAAAATAGATACTTTTTAGTGCTTAAGGAAAAGTCATTATTGAGTTACTTCCCTTGAAAGTTGTGTCATCTCTTTCGATCGAACTCCGCGGATGAATCCAGTTTTACTGCGATTTATTCTTTGTTTGGGTAGTAATAGATTGTTCTTGCTTCAGAATATCTATGGCCTGAATTTATGTGTATTGTTTGTCTGAGTAGGACGAGTCTGTCTTATATCTGTATATCTTTACATATCTAAGTCGAACTATATGTTCTTTTGTCTCTAGAGAGGTCAAAGGCTGTTCGGCGGATGTGTCGCGAGAGAGGTGTGTTTTGGCTTCGCCCTGATGATGGGCTGTGTTTTTCTATGTCGGCTTGTAGCCGGAAAAAAGTGATCTCTATATTTATGGGGAAAGTGATAGTCGTCTAGACCTATCATGTATGCTTTACCCCAGTGTTCATTCTTATTGCCAAGGAATGGCAGAATCATATTTCTGATACCCAGGTAATAAAAGATACTCTTTTGAACTCTCGTACGAAGCCACCGTTTTTCGATAGGTACGATTTTGTACATCTGAGAGGATGCATTTAACTAGATGGAAAACGACTCTGATTCCTAGCAGCACTATATCCTGTAGAATGCAGTCAATTGTATCATGATAGAATCTACAGAGCAATGAAACATTTAATGAATGACTAACTTTAAGACAGGTTCATTATCTGTATCCAAACGTGAGTGACAGCTCACGAGAGAAGCCATCTTGTAACCAAACATTTAGTGACTTTCAAGAAGAGAAAAGGGATGCCCGTATTATCGCTTGATTAGTCCAGAGATCACTGCTACACATGAGAACCCATTGCTAGCGGTTCAATTTGATTATATGGAAAAATCTGTGCTGGACATTATGTTAAGGAATCTTCGCTAGACGAGGTTAGGTCTAGAAGCCATCTTGGACATTGTTTATAATCTGACGTGCTTTGTCAGTAAACTCAGATGATATATATATGGGCAATACTGAGTGCTTGGCTACTGACAGTCCATTATACTATTATTCTACATGAGTGCCCATGTAACATTGCAAGACCATTTATCCACTGTACCATGATGTATTATGCCAACCTGTGATTTGTCACTATCTGTGCTGTCGAGTGTGTACGTCCAAATTAAACTATAGTAAAGGTACACAGTCGTTGGTGTCGATGACTTCCAGCCATACATGAGTGTGAGAAAAGAACATTTGTCAACACCACGAACTCTTCTTATCATTCGCATGTTATACACTCAATCTATGTCTACACACCACTGCGTAGGTCAAGTTGACATTCCATACTCAAACCACGAGCAACACAACAACACAGTATTTAACTCTGGTGATGTTCGAGTGAGCTTCAGATTTTTTCAGCATGTCTCTTGCTCAGGGCAAGGGTCTTGTATTATAAGAGTTTATCAACTGATGATGATGGCGTCTGTCTTCCAAAAAGAGACCTTATCAACCATGTACCTCTCACAGCTCTGAAAACTAAGATCTACAACAACCCTCGACTACATAAATGGTTCCTATTGATCCAAGAATTTCATTTCGACATCAAGCCAATCAAGGGATCAAACAATTGGCTGGCTGACATGTTATCCCGAATATGAAATGTCTGATGAATGACTACTTATAGAATTTTTATTAAGTATATCCAGATGAACATATACGATTTCCAGTCAAACTTTGAATGTACTTACAGTAACAGTATTTCCAAGGGACTCGCCATCATATGGACTATCAAGATTGATTCGGGTCGAATAACATTGTGTATCTCACACTCACCAACCCAGATGGTTTGGACTATCTTGGCACTCTTCTTTTAAAGAATTTGTGTAATTTTATGTGGAGTTCACTAATTTGCAGTTTACCTAGCGTTCACCAGAGGCAAACGCTCGCGGGACGAGGGGGTAATGTTGAGAGGACATCATGGGGCAGGGCAATCCTGATAAAGTTATATTTAGATGGATTGTTGTGCACCATGATGTTCCTCACCAAAACGCATATAGATTTAGAATGAGTAGCTATAACAAAGGGTGGTATCTAGGGATGACGTGGGGAAGATTGTGTTCACGCATTATAGTATATGTGGCCAAGTCCACTTAACAAAGTGTAGCATAGTCTACTTATAGATGTGTATTTCATGAGTTGGATTTAACTCTAAAGTAAGTTTTAGTATCCGCTGTGTAGATTTTACCGAAATGGCCATGAAGATAACGAGAGATGACTTCTCGAGAAATTCGAATGTTCCCAAGGTCAGAAGCACCTATTGTGAACATATGTAAGATGTTACGAAGTGATGGAACTGTTTTATTAGGTCGTTAATGACCATAAATATAAGAAATAAGTGGACACAGAACATTATGGATGTGTAAGAAATATAAAGGAACAATGTATTTATGAGTATCGGCAAGGTTGTAGAAATAGTAACAGTATGTGAAAAAGATATATAAGAATACACGAAATCGATTCATACTACTTGGTACCTAACAGTAAATTCAGTGGAGCATGTTATAATTCATGATAGATATATGTGCGTAATAAAAGAAAGTCGTTTGAATCAATATTGTTGAAGAATCTATACAAGAGTTTAGATTCATCATTGAATTAATCACATCAAATTGAAAGTTCTACACAGTAACGGATACGAATACATATTCAAATGCAAACGATTATATTGGAATGGCTAGGCCAGATTTAAACAAGAAAGTTGGAAATAAACACTCAAACACAAATAGTAATTCACAAGTAATATTTATTTATCGAGAAAACATTTGACCACAAAGAAAAAGTGAAGTAACCCTAGACATTAATAGAGAAGGATAAAACTGGTTCTTAACACATAGGATTGAGAAACTGTGGACCAGATGAAAAGTTCTCTGACGGCCACCGTTTATCTCGTTAAAGCGCTGCTTTGCCCAATATCAAAAGACATCGTCCCGCTAACGGAGTTTCTTTCGAAATCGCTCGCGTTCTCGAGATGAAATGCAAAACCGGCGTCAGAGTTCACATGTATCTGAAGAGCAAAGGGTTACGTGTTTATCCCTCGTGCGATCTGTCCGATATCCGGTGATTGGCAGATTAACTCGCTTGAGAAACTAGGTAAACAAATCAGGGCTCGCTGCCTGTTATGCTGGCAGGTCACGGAAATTGGTAAATGTCTGTTTGTTTACATCTCAAGAAAAAAGATTAGATATGAGTAATGCAGTCAGACGGAACAGTGGAACAAGAGAGGCAATATTCTGCCTAAGAATATTAGCAGAAAATTATACAGAGGTCCCAAAAAGTATGTACATGTGCTTCATTGACTATAAGAAGGCTTTTGACAGAGTTCATCATGAGAAAATAATTGAATGCTTCAAAGACATAGGTATTGATGGAAAAGATAAAAGAATACTCAGTAACCTTTATTGGGAGCAAACTGCCACAGTAAGATCTGGAAGGAATTATTCACCATACATAGACATAAAAAGAGGTGTCAGACAAAGTTGTGTGCTGTCCCCCCGCCTATTTAATCTATACACCGAAAAAATGTTCAAACAGATACAGGAAATACCAGGACTGAACATCAGTGGAAGGTCAATAATCAACCTTAGATATGCAGATGATACGGTGTTGTTAGCTGAAAGCGAACAAAAGTTACACGAACTAGTGAAGCAAGTGAACAGTATAAGTCAAGAATATGGACTCGACATTAATATTGAGAAAACAAAAACTATGATAATTAGCAAAACAGACAATAAACCCACATTAAAGATAAGCGTAAATGGGAAAATCCTGGAACAAGTCAAGAGCTACGTATATCTTGGTCATATAATAACAGAAGATGGCAGATGTGAAACCGAAATCAAGAAGAGAATAGGAATGGCCAAAGCTACATTCAACAACATGAAACATATACTGACATCTAAACAGTTATCTCACAAATTAAAACTGAGAATCATAAAGTGTTATATTTATTCTGCATTTCTGCATAGTGCAGAAACATGGACGATGAATAAGCATTTGGAAGAAAGAATTGAGGCTCTTGAAATGTGGATACATAGAAGAATGGGGCGTATCTCGTGGAAAGAGAAGAAAACAAATAAGGAGGTCCTAGAAAATCTAGGTATGAAAAGAGAACTAATGAGGGAGATCAAAGTTCGGCAGCTAAAATACTTTGGTCACATAAAAAGACATAACACCCTGCAGAAGACCATAATAGAAGGGAGAGGTGAAGGCAAACGTGATAGGGGAAGACAGCGCTATAAGTGGGAAGATAACATCAAGAGATGGACAGGAAAGAGTCTTTCAGAGTGCACCACCAAGACAAGAGGCAGAAGATGTTGGAGATCCATTACAGCCAACCTTCGTTGTGGAGATGGCAGCTGATGATGATGATGAATGCAGTCAGAAAATTGCGTGGTTTGGCTTTGCAAATGGTAGACACTAAATGGGAAAGCAAAGGCTGTCAGATTACTGTATCAATATTTACATTCTACGTCCCAGTGTTAGAGACTTCACCATACTAGGTCTAGCATCGAGAGGTGAGGTGACCAGTTCCCTTCCTCACTGCCGTTTCCTTCCCTAACTCAAAGTGCAGAGTCAGGTACCCATTTACAGCTGGGTAGACTGGAGCATGTAGGTTCCTTGATTCGAACCCCTCACCTTTGCCGCAAGAGACCAGCGCTCCAACCACTCTCCCAGATACCAGACCGTAATCCAGCCAAAGTTTGCAAAATTAACTACTTTACAATAGAAACATGGAATATTCGAACACGAAAGAAAGAATTAGAACTGAAAGTGTCAAGGGAGAAGTGGATAGAATGCAGATAAATAGTGCAAGGATAACGTTTAGGGCTGGAATTAGGTATAAGCTAAACAAGCTACAGCTTAGAGCCTCACAGTCTAAAGGGGTACTCTCTAATAGTGGTAGTCAGGTTGAAAAAAAAAGGGGGGGGGGGGCGCTTAGCAGCGCAAACAATTATAGAAATAATTATAGTAGGAGTAAGTCTATAATCTTAATTTCTCTAGGAACAAACCTGAAGCATTTTTCACTACAATAAATGTCTTAAACCCGAAAAATTAAAGGCATATTTTTAAAGCTTTAATGGAGCAACCCTTCTGCCCACCTCGCATGGATTAGTTATACATCTTGGTGGTATTATTGCCAAGTTCAGTTGTTACACGGCTTTATTCTGTTATAAATTACCAAAGATGAAAGAAATCATTGTTGACAAATACATGAAGAAATAAAGAAAAGAGGTGCGAGGGGTGGCGGCGCCTTCCCACATATGGAGAAAATCAAACCCAAAATGAGTAACCCAAAGGTATTGAAGGTTAGCAATAGGTTTCAAGAGCAAGAATAAAACAATAGGGTACACTATAAGAAACCAAGTAATGTAAACCAAAATTGTAGACAATCAGATTTAGGGGATAATTCCCAAGCAAAACAAGAACATCTTCACACCCCTCTCTCGGCTCAGTGGCCACGTCTCTTCTCACACTCTTACCTAAAATTTGGGGATCCTATATAATTAAGGCTGTGGTGATTCCTGGGAACAAATTATTCGGGGGGGGAGGGGGGTGGGGGGGGGGGGGGGGGGGGGGGGGGGGGGGGGGGGGGGGGGGGGGGGGGGGGGGGGGGGGGGGGGGGGGGGGGGGGGGCGGGGGGGGGGGGGGGGGGGGGGGGGGGGGTGGATTTGGTGGGGGGGGGGTGGGGTGTGGGGGTTTGGTGAAGCATGAAGGGGGGGGGGGATCTCGGTATGCACTCAAAGGTTTAAGTTCTGGGTAAGGATTAAAATCGGGACAGTTCCATAATAGGTTGGGGGGGGGGTATTTGTTGTGGATAGGGTACTCCAAATGGAAATGGGGTTAGTC